>BQNB010028047.1:0-53455 GCA_026074375.1 Tanacetum coccineum | reverse complement strand
CGGTACTAACTAATCGATCAGTACTTACATTTTGTACTGTCGGTACTAACTATAACTAACAGTACTAACTATTTGTACTGTCGGTACTAACTTACTAAAACATAAATCCTAACACGGATCATAAGCCCAAAACAAAATCCCATTTACTAGGCCTATTTCCCTTTTATTAAAACCACAGGGACCATTTTTGTTATTTCTGAAAGTCACTTTACACCTTAACTTTTATTAAACAAAGACAAAGACCCAAATTGCCAACACCCCAAAGTTTAAATCTTTTTACCCGTTCAGTTAAAAACAAGCGGGAAAATCTGTTTGTACTGTTCATCGTCTTCTTCACCTTTTACCAGGGTAAAATCAAAGGGCTTTCGTCAATTGAAGGGTAAGATGGACAATTCAAGGGAAGCAGAACAAGATGGCAGGGTCAAATTAGTCATCTCAAAGGCTCTAATTGGCTCAATCAAGCAATAAGGCCACGTGGAAGAGGGAAAGCACAAGAAGAATGGAAATTTTCATAGGGATTACTCTCAGAAGTAACACAAGCTGTCACATTACGGATTGCCACGCTGGCAATCCGTGTGTGCACAAACTTGATCAAACGACTCTAATCTATTCTCCAATGATTGATTGAATGAATGGCTATGATTGATGAGAGCGTGGGCAGCAAGGCAAGGTCTGGAAGCTTCAGAGAAGGCCTATAAATAGATCTCACCTATCACACACACGAAAAAAAAGTAGTTTTTAGTTAGTTTTTAGAATTTTAGCTTAATTTTCTAGCTTATGTAATTTCCCTTTAAAGTTTTTTGTAATTTTCATTTCAAGTTATGTAATAAAGTTTTGAATTAATGAAATCTAGTTTTTCTCTTAAATACTTTGTCATAAGCTCTTTTACAATTTCTTCTCAAATGTTAAGCTAGTGTTCTAATAAGCTCATATAAGCTCTTACTAGTCTATAAGCTAATAATTGAGCTTAAATTTAATCTAAATATACCTAAACTCTAAAATCAGTTAATACCTTAACTATTTGGACTTATAAGCCTTGGAAGGGGATTCAATCATGGAAGGAATCCCAAGGACTTATACTAGCTTATCTTTAAGGATAAGCTAGAGCTTGTAGCTGCTTATTTTTATGCTTCTGTTTAGCTGAAGCTTGGTAAGTTCTCATTTAATTTCATTGTTCTTAAATTTTAGCTTAAAATTACTTAATAGTGTAGATTGCTCAATTGCTTATGTTTTCTTATATCTGCTTATCCAGTTGCTTATCTGTGCTTATTTTGCTTATTAATCATCTTTGTTAATCTGTTTTTAAAAGTCATAAAAAATCTCAAAAATACCAAAAATAGTAGTTAGAGAATTTTAGTTTATAAATTTAGATTTTTAGCTTGTGAGGCTCAATTTTATGGTTGATAATGAAAGTTTATTAGTGGAAGAATAAGTGACCAAAAGCTAAGCTTCTGTCATAGCTTAATGAGCTTAGTAGCTTAATTTGATTTTGAGTTTTTAAGTGTTCATACCTGAGATAGCTTTTAGATCTTCAATTTCAGATAGCTTATAGTGTTTAATGTTCAATTAGCTTCTCAATTCTAGTTAGTAGGCATCATAAGCTACCTAGAACAGTTTTTAGTTTTGAATTTGAGCTTATATTAAAGATTGTGCAAAGCTTTAAGTCCAAACAAGCAAAAGTGAGCTCAAACCCTCACTTCCTGTGGACAGCTTATTCTTAAGCTGTTTCAGTGCTTATTTGGCATTTTAAGACCAATAGTGTAGATTTAAAGTTGCTTAGGATAAGGTTTTAAATAAATGTGGATATTTAGTTTTTGCAAAAAGTGAAAATAAAAAAAAATAGCAAAAAGGGGTGTCTGCCAACCTCGAACCCAAGACCTCTAGTATACAAGCCCAACGTTTTAACCAAGTGTGCTACATTAGCTCATCCGTCCACTTCCCTTTCCATTTTAACTTTAAACACGTTTTCTTCTCTTTTTCTTAAATATAAGCCGTAGCTAAATAAGCTGTTTTCACAGCTTATTTGATAAGCTGAGCTTCTCCTTTTATTTTTCTAGTGATCTTTATTGCATCTTAGATTTTTCCTAAATTTTTCACAATTTTTCATTAATTAGTTTAATTTCTAGGATTTTTCGAAAGTTTAAATTTTAGAAAATTCATAAAAAATAGAAAAAAGTTTCAGAAAAATACAAAAAAATAGTTTTTAGTATTAGAATAAATACTTTTAGGTTTACATTCAGAAAAATCATTTTCAACACTTTTAATTTTAATTTTAAAAATAGGATTTTAATTTTAAAAATAGTTAAAAATAGTTTTCTGAGTTTTTAAGTTACTTTAGACTTTTCTAAGTTTAAAAATCATTTTTCTTAATTTTTAGGACTTAATTTGCTATTTTTTAGGATTTAATTAGATTAAATTAGTTTTTAATTCATAATAAATTAAAAAATAATCAAAAAAATGTTTTTCTTTTTCTTAAAATTTTCTTTTGTTCTAATTTAGGTTTAGAAATTTAGTTTGCATTTTTAAGAGTTAATTTTAGTGTATTTGCTTATTTGTCGCGTTTTATATGCTCCCGTTAATTTGTTTAAATGTTTAATTACTTTTAATTATTCATTTTAATTGTTGCTTTTATTTAGTAGTTATAGATACTCAAAAATATCTTTTCTCTCATTCAAATCATAATCCAAGCTAAAGCAAGGTTTCAATTACACAAGTCGTTGGGGAAACGACCCGGGTGATCATTCTTCCCGATTAAATATACGTATTATATATTATATATATCTTTTAGAGTGAGCTTTTCTTAAGAGAGGCTTTAGGAAAGTTCTTAATTACTCTTTTGGAATATTATTATATATTTTATTGTGTATAAAAACTAGCAATCACACAACTTAGCCACTATTGTTTTGTTTGGTAGCCACTTTTTCCAGATATATGTTTACAACTTATATTTGCTATGTGTTGTTTAAATAGCATATAACTTTCTAGTTTAAGCCTTTAGCCCGTATACTTTAAGCCTAAAGTATACACTTTATTAGTTAGAAGACAAAAAAACATATAACTTTCTAGTTTTTTCGGATTTTTTTTATTACGATGTCAAAAAAACCAAACTAACCTGCCATTTTGCAGTGACATAATCAAACCAAAGCCATCCTTCATTTCCAGCCTCGTTGACACCTTCATAATCAACTTCCCAAGGTTAATACCATGTTAAAGATCAGTTACGTTGAGTTGGAGGTGTTTTAAATTGATTTATCATAACTAAAGAGTGTAACCCGTAGGCTTGCAAAGCCGGTTTCACTCAATTGTGTAAAAATCATATAAAGACACCCAAAAAATAGATTAAGCTGTGTGATACGAATTTAATAACGTAAAGATGTCTACTTTCATATGAATCGGTTGTGGGAAGGTTTACTGATAAAAATTTATCATGTCGCTAGTCAGTGTGACTGTGTTAAAAGTTTGTTACGCTTTTGTCCAAAATGAAATTCACCAAAGGTTTAATTTCACTGCATAAATCTTCCCTAATCATTTTAACTTAAACGCGAGTTTCTCATTCAAATAGCAGCGTTTCTGCAAATCATATTTGACACACTAATGATTTAAAAAAAATGAAAATAATGGGCAAACGCTTTTGAGTTCAACCATATCTGACACATACCAATAAAGATAGTCCAATTGACTAAAACATGTTTTGACTCGTTACCCAAATGGCTTATCCTGCCCTATCCGATAACCTGTTTAAATGTTGTAAGTATTTGTAGTGCCTTTTCTTTGGCGGTTTTGGCAGAGGTTTCCTTGTCTAGAGCTTCGCCAAACAATTTTGACTTGGCAACTTCGTCATCCTTACGCAGATACCGACACAAGGTAATTTTCATGCAAACCCAATGTTATCATGACCTATAAAAAATAAGCACATTTAATTTCATTAGTTGAACACTATTGAGAAGTGAGGTGGCAATGCAACGTTCTAAAATGACCACCAATCGTTTCACGAATATTCAATATAAACGAACAAAACTCAAAAAGTAACCTGAATTTGCAATGATCTAATGCGAGAATCCGCCAGTGACAGAATTATTGATAAACTCGTCATAATTTCAAACTACGTCGACATTGCTTGTGTCATCATGGTTTCATAGCTAGAAACAATCTACACATTATAAGCCCACATCTTATACCCCCTTATTGTCATCCTGAATCCATACACTGATCACCTTTTATAGTACTTATGAGCGTGTTTCATAGTACCCATATCAGCCACGTATTGCGGGTTCGTTTTGATTCATCATCTCTACCATTTCGCTCAAACACTCGTTCATCCCCTGCATTCAGTTATGGTCCTGACTGTAATATTAATAAAATGCATTTCTTAAACTTAACTTAAAATAGATAACGCAACTTATTTAGTCAGAAATGGACTCGTAGAAGAAGCATTAACATGTATATATACTGAATCCAAATCCAAAGGAAACATTAAAGTACTCATATTTCGAGTACGATATGTAGTATACAAATTTAGGCAACCATTAAATTGATGATAATGTTAACTTTTACAAATCTAAAATTCAAAAATTCATCTCAGTTTCACCTACCCTGTAAATCAAATTCCTATATGGGCCAAACATGTTTATCTAGTATCGACTATCGAGCTCAAATCAGACTCTTTTAGTTCATTTTTTTTCTAAAAGAAATATGCAGAGATAAGACTAGAGATAACCTTCCGTCTAAGATATGTAAAAACAAAGATATGCATATCCAATAGATGCAAATAAAAGATCAGGAGCCAAAAGCACAAAAATTGTAAAAAAAATAATTAAAAAATACCTTCTAACGATGGTATTGAGCTTCTGCCACATGGCCGTTTTTTTCATCTCTTATCTTGCCTGGCAAACCAACAAAAGAAAAAAGACACATAAACTATCGTTAGCAGCCGACGGTCAATAAATTTACTTAACTAAAGCCGATAACATGAGATACACAATTAAATAGAATAGCAATTGAAGTAAAACCTGTTGGTTGCTCGATGATTCAACTCAGGTTGCTGCAAGCACGACACATATGTCTGCTACAACATGCTTGTCTCTTTTCTTTTATTCCAGCAATTGCTACGTACAAAGGAAACATTAAATTATTTATATTTCGATTACAATATGTAGTATACATATTTAGCCAACCATTAAATTGATGACACTAATCCATAATCCTAAATCAAGAACCATAACAACGAAAACCTCATACGTCTACACGTGCAAAATCAGACCCACATAACCTTTACAGAACTAATCCATAAGCATCAACCAAGATATGCAAAAACAACACACACCCATATAACCTTAACATTACAAATCAAAAATCCTCATTAAAGATCACATTTTTATTACTAATCTATGAGCCGTAACCAAAATTACATTTCATACCCACAACCGTCCAAATAAAGAATCGAAACCAAAACCCCAAATCTCATATTCATCTCACAAAGTGCCTAATTTTCAATTGAAAGGAAAAAACACATACACAAACAAATTAAAACCTAGTAACTTCTTATTTAGATTCGATGCAGCAAGTATTCATTAGTTTTCCTAAAAAAAGTGCCAAAATAACAGGCAAGATGTGATATACGCTCACCTCTTAAAAAGGTAGTTCGCCAACATACTTTGCAACGGACCTAAAGGAATTCCCACGTGCCGCAATAATTACACTCTTCACCGCTTTTAGTTGAGATTTAACCTGCAATATTATTGTAACTTTTAAACAACAAAGCTATATCCAAACACTACCTCCTAAAACCCGCACTACAAAAATGATTATTTGATTCTCATTATGCAATATTACATAATCACTTTCAAATGCATATGAAAGGATAGTTGTACTTACATGTTCTTTGAAGTATGCAACGGCTCTTTCAGCACACATTTCCAAACTGGCACCATTTAGTGTCGGGATATCAAAACTACAACGCCGCTCATGAATTTGTTCTTTCCCATACTTGACATCTACCTGCACATAACAACAAAAAACAAACAAAAATACCAAGAGTAAATACTTTACCTACAATGTTAAGTAACTAAAAGCCCTATACTAATTTAAATAAAATCAAGAAATTAGATATTAAAACATACCTTTAGGCCATTCAAAGGGTTTTAATTCTTCCATAAACCTATCGATTCATAAATATGAAAAATTAATAAAATTGTGTTACACCTGTTGATAAGAACCTGCTTGAATTTGTTAAAGGTTTATGTGTTGTATCTCCATCACCGCCTATATTACCGGTGTTATTTGTGGTGGGGATGGTCAAGTGTGTGTGTGTTTTTAGTTGTGGAATGTGGTTTTAGATCGGGATTCAGTGGAAGAAGCTTATGAGGAAACACGTATCATTGAACACAATCGGTGGAGAGGGTACGTGTTATGTTCTGAATCCATTACATCAGTTTGGGTTGGGGCGGCGGAGGGGTACGTGTTTTGTTCTGGATCCATTACATCAGTTTGGGATTAAAAATATATTTTTTGTTGATTAAAATACTCAGATCTACTGTAGATTGCATTAGCTTGGGAGTAAAAAAATATTTTCCATTGATTAAAATACTCAGGTACTGTAGCTTTGTGAGAGGGTACTGTAGCTTTTGTGAGACAACTTTTTTGGACAAACAGATATACTTATAATGATTATAGTAAATAAAATATCATTGTCGCAAAACAAGGCTTACAAGGTTGATTAATTGCTCTTAGGCGCTATTGGGTCACCAACCTTACTGATTTGTGTAAATCGGTCTAACAAATAGGTCACCCGTAGTCAAAGGCGGTCAACGACGATCAATGGTGGTCAAAGTTGCCGAAAACCTGCAAATATTCTCGGAATTACCCAAAACTCACCGTAAACTTGTTTCAATCACTTATAGTAGATGTTTATATCTATTACAAGTTGTTTCTGTTAAAAAATATTGCTGGAAATATCCAAAACTCGCGGGAGATACCCAAAACTCGTCAAAAATACCCAAAACTTACCGAAAATGCCAATCCGATTAATCTGCCTAGATCGATTACAAGCTACAAGGGGGTCAACCGCCCGACTAGCGATTCGCGATTTTTGCAACCTTCTAAAATAACCATAATTGATTGGCTAAATATATATTACCTCCGTCTCAAAATTATAGTTTATGTTTCCTTTTTCGGTTGTCCTAAATTAATTGTGTGCTTTCAAAAATAGATACAAAAGTTAGATTAAATTTACAATATCACCCTCACTTAAGGTAATAATTACAAATTTTTAAAAAGTTATAAATTAATTGGTTAAGGGTAAAACTGTCGTTGTGCAAAAAGTAAGAGATATAAAGTTGTGATGATGAAGTTTTTTTTAAATTGTTTGTTTTTTGTCAATGGACAATAATTATGAGACGAGGGGAACAGTTTGTTCTGTATTACGGTATCAAAACCATTATGCTAGCTGCAATAAGGACATCTCAATACTATATTCACCATCGTCACTTTAACATCATATCATATTTTTCTCTCTACAACCAATTTCATCTGCACCTTAGTGTAATAAAACAATTAGCTTCACCACAAAAACATACTCTACTTAAACACAAATATACTTCAAAAAAACCATTTAATAAACACACAGAGAGCAAACTTCTCACGAATTTGTCGTGCAAACGAGTGAGTCTTGCAATTTCTTGCTTCAAGACGCGTCTAAGGGGGCTCCGTAACAATGAGGACGCATCCTCCGAGTCTTGGCTCTTATTACGTCGGTCTTATGAACTAATGTTGTCTTAGTTGTTATAAACTCTTAGTTGATGGCTCAACTTTATCTTCGTGACTTTGTTTACGTTTAAAGACGACACATATGCTATATATTTAAAGTTTAGTTAGCATTGTTTCGTCAGTTAATTAAACATGAGACAAACTTTCAGAAAGTGGATGATTTCAATGAGACAAATCTCGTTAACTCGAATAACCAATTTGTTTGCGAGTCCACCCCAAACTAGAAAGTTAGTTTTCGAACATCAACTTAGTTGTCTCTACTTAGTTTTCTTATTGTCCTTTCACCCATATCCATTTTGTCATTTAGAGATTGTTGCTTCCTATTGTCCATAAGTGGTCTATCTTATCTTCAAGTAGGTCAAATGATTTTCATGTATGGTTACAACTTTTTATTTAAAGTTTGTTATATCTAATTTAAGATCAAAAGAAATTTTATTTCATATGGCACAGTATTAGATATATCTGACCTTTTGTGATTAGAAGTTCAAGTCATTACATAAATAATATTATGAAGAATATTTTTAGTTCTTGAAAATCAGAAGATGGTACTCCGTACTCGTATTAAATTAGGAACAAACTTATACAGTAATATTAGCAACGAAATAATATTGTTGGTTAGTTTACTACGTAATAATTTAAAATCATTGAAATTGATTGCGACACATAGAAACATGAGATTTTATTTACATCTATTTATCAAATTTGTGATACGAAAATTTTGCAGTACTAGTTTAGAATTTATTCTTTGGTAGAATCTATATCAAAAGTTACAATAAGAATATATGAATTTTATTTTTAGAACAAAACTCAAAATTCAAGAGCTACCTAGTACCAATGACGGCACGACTTCAACCGAGTAACTACTAATAATCTAGTTAAATCCTAGATTAACCGTAAACTCTTTGTAAGTTTTCTAGCGTTTAGCTAGTTTTTTATATGTATTGCCGTCGTTCCAAAAAAAAAGTGTATACATTATACACAGTAAGTAATAACAACTGGTCGAACCTAGTAAGACGAGCAAGACCATGGTCACTTTAGTTGTAATTGGTAGAACAATGAAACATTGAACTTGGACATCAAAAACATGTTTCAAAAAGCCGTTCGTATTAATCTTGGTGATTCTTTTCACGATTACTATCAAAGTATTAACCAGTGTTTTGAAACCCGGTTCGACCCGGCCGGGTCAACCGGTTGAACCGGTTCCGGCCGAAAAAACGGGTCAAATTAAACCGGGTTTCATATTTCCGAAACCCGGTTTGACCCGCCGGGTTTGAAGTGACCCGGGTCAACCCGGGTCATGTGACCCGGCCGGGTTTCGATTTTTTCGTATTTTTTATAAATAAAACATGTTAATTGTATATATTTGCGACGTAATTGTAATTTTACATGTTATATTTGTTAATAAATAGTCTTTAGGCTTATTATATAAAATATTTCACGATTTATATACATATTTTTTTTCTAATTATTAAATATATATATATATATATATATTTTTTGGAAAACCGGGTTGACCCGGCGGTCCAACCGGTTGAACCGGTAACCCGGTGACTCGACCGGGTCGATTCAAAACCCGGGTTTTAAAACATTGGTATTGACCCGCACGATCTACCAACAACTATCACCATTTCTTTGCACTCTAAAGACGTGTAACAAAATCTTTAAAAACAAGTTGGGGCATCAAATCATATACATGATCTAATAATTGTCCCATGATAGTTTCTCACGATCATATAAAGGTCAACGTAAAAGAAAATCCATTTAGAAGCTGTAACTAATATATCTGCCTGTTACATTCCATATGTCTCGCGGAGCCATCTATAGGCTAATGAGACTTTTTTTATAAACAAGGTCGGGTTTCGGGTTTCATATATTTATCTACTCGGGTTCGGGTCAACCCGAATGACCCGAGTTTAAATCTTTTTTTTATAACTCTATCTACACTCTCTTTTTATTTACAAGCGCATGTGAATTATGACATAATTAGCCCGGTTCTAATATTTGTCCAATGTCTAATACGTTAACATATTTACATAAATTACTTATATACAAATGAAAGCATGCAACTGTAACAAATGAAAGCATGCAACTGCTAGCAAAGTACCAAAGTTGCATTTTTGTTGCATTCGTCAAATGAAAACATGCAACTGCAACAAATTGTATTACTACACGCTTTGTTTTGCTTTTGAACTCAAACTTGAAAAATTCTAAATTGTGCCTTTCTAAAAAAATAAAAAATATAAATAAATAATTCTAAATTCGCCAAGACCCGAACCCAAATTGACCCGAAACCGAATTGACCCGAACCCGAATGACCCTAGTTCTAAACAAGGTCGGGTTCGGGCATAGATTTTATAAGTCTTGACCCGAATTGACCTGAACACGACCGACCCGACCCGATTCACACCCCTAGTTGTAAGTATGTATTATGTATGTGATGTTGTGTCGTGCGCATCATTTATTATGATGTGCATATCAGCTCTCAATGCGTTAAGTTATTTTGTCTGATTTTGTGAACATGTAAAATTGTACGTGATCAGAAACCGATAATGTGTTTTGGTCAATGACCACGCGTAGCACAATAATACAGGATGTGGTTCATTCATCCCGACTAGGCTAATGAATTTCTCTTTTTGTTATTGTGCTAGTGTGTTGCAGATTATATTTTGGTTCAAGCTTAGAAAGTTCTAATAAGTTGTCAAGATTAATGATGAGGACATGATTAACAAGCTAGCAGATGAATATATGGATCATATAGATCGTGGGAAGATGAAGAATGAAATTACTGGTGATAGGAGTAATGTTACTCTTAAACAAGAGGATTACATACCGAGGTTACTTCCAAAGTAACGACTGAAATTATAATGTTACTTCTAAGTACAAGTAACCCTACTGGTTCTACTACTAATACTCTCCCCGCTGCTACTATTTGTGTCGTGATATTTAGTTTTCTTATTTTGTTTATTCTAGAATATTGTGGTTGCCTTTTTTCTCAAGTTTAGTTCTCATATAATATAAATATAGGGCTTGGGTTTGTTAGTGCAATTATTACGATATTTAATCTATACGATTTCTTTATGTTTTGGTGATGACAAACATGTATCTTGTAATACGTAATGTAAAGTACGCTAGTTACTCGTAATCACAAATCATCAATGCATACATCTCTCGACGTCTCAAGTCTGCATCAACACCGACGTTTGTTTGCACCCGACGCAAATCACATAAGGTATGTACAAACAAACATTAAACTTGTAAGATGATCAAAGAAATAAGTTTTTGTCTTAAAACCTTACGTTTTTATAAATGTGACAATTTTTAAAAAATCAATTAGACAAATTATTTTTGAATTATAATGAAATATTTTATGTGGTAATTATTTCAAAATTCAAATCTGGTTTTTTTCCCCCAAAAAACAGGTTAGATCTTCACCAGATAATTATTTCACCACAAAAAGACAAAAACACGAGCGTCTGTTGGGAGGGCCCCCATAAATACACGGCGGTCCCGGCGGCCCTCTAATATATCTGGGGGCCGCCACTTTCAGACATGCAGTTTTTAACTCCTACAAATAGTTGGTCACTTCCAACTATTTTTACAACCATTTTGCATGAATTTCTTTCAGTTATTTCTCTCTCTAGATCGCACTAACTCCCTCTAAACCTTTGATCATTTAACTTGTTTAATTTTGTTTAAATGTGATCCAGTCTTCTATCCTTTTCTTCTTTCCTCAAGTGTAGGAGAAGAACTTTCGTTATCGTCAAGATACGAAGTTATGTAGTCTAGTTAGTTCATTTGTAACATATGTTATATATAGATCGAGTCCATGTCTTCCAATATTTAGTAGTGTGTAGATCCGAATGGTGTGTATATTCGGAAGAGTTGATTGTGTGTTGGTTAGTATTTTGGACCTTAAAATACATTAGTGAAGTGGTAGATTGGTTTTAGCTAATATTAGGACTCGACATCTAGCTTAGTGTCGAAAAATAATGTAAGCATCGCGGTTTATGTGTTTAGGCCATAAAACACAAGGTTTGTTATGTTGGGCCATAAAACATGATGGGTTTGGTTGTACCCGAAAAAGAACTCGACATTTAGCTTAGTGTCAGAAAATAACGTAAGCAACTTGTATGGTTTTCTCCGCCGAAAAAGAAGCTTGTTGACTAGTGAAGTAACTCTCGAGTTGGATACTCGGGGAGTGGAGTAGGGCGAAGAGGAGCTTCGTGACCGAACCACTATAAATCATCGTGTCTGGTTTGCATTTCCTTTCACATATCTATTTACGCTTTTATTTACATTTATCGCTTTACTTTTATATTTGCATTGTGTTCATAATTGTGTGGATAGTTGCGTATATTGTGTTAATTGTGATTGTGTAGTACTTTGTAGTTAATATTGTGGTTAAGCTTGTATTGTTAAGATATGTGCTAGTTGTTGTAAATCTATTATCGACACTTCTCATATTACGTTAAACTTGATTGACGATTTGATACAAAAGATTTAAAGTTTTTAATGGAAACGTATTCACCCCCTCTATGATTTCCACAATTGGTATCAGGAGCCACATCGCTCTAGTTTTCAAAACAAATATTTTTAAAATGGAGTACGATCCATGTATCAAATTACCCATGAAAGGGATTAAATATGAAAAGTGTTTGTTACTTGATTCATACTAGTTTTGTTGTTAGATGTACTTCGTATAATAGCTTGAAGAAAAATCTTCTAAAAAGAGTTTGAAAATGTCAATATATATTTTCTAATCGTAAGAGTGGAAATGACGTCTAAAACACGTATTTTATGTGCTGAAACAACTTTCTGAAGTCCTATGTCAGTCCATTAAGTCACCAAATGATTTTATACAAAAAACGTGTTTTTGGGTCATCGGTGGCCGTCTTTAAATGTTAAGGCGGCCCCTAAATATATCTGGGGCCATCACCTTTACGGGGGTCATCTGTCTGTTTCGTCAAAATTTGGCAAATTTCGAAAAATTATATAAAATCAACCATAAGTCCGTAGAAGTCGTGTCATCCCCCATTTTAAAGATAATTGAGTCTACTTTCATTTAAAAATACTTCCAAGTCATTATTCCAAACTTAAGTCAGTCAGAAATGCAAAATAATACATAGTGGTCAAAACTTTATGTTTCGTTTTGACGAAAAACTTGTAGTTTACCATTTCTTTCAAGTCAAACATTTCTAGGACAATGTATCTTTGAAAAACGGTATATATATTTTTTTAAACATTGATCTTGATTAATTTTTTTATGGGGAGGAAACTATTTTTTAAAATAAAATCAAGCTAAGTATACATCATTGTATCTAATACACAAAACAACAACGAATATCCTTATGTGTATACTAGATGATTATGTGTGTTTACTTGTGTTTTAACTTTGTTAATAGATATTAATAAGTAATCATTACTATTTGTAATTGAGCTAATTATACATCTTAACACGTGTGCCATGTATGCTATTTGTATGTTACTAGTTTTTCGGATTATGCCTAATAGGAATTACGCTAGATCTCTTGCGTTAATTTGCGAAGGTGTTTGTGCATTGCATATAGGCATAGATAGCTATATTTATAAATGTTACATAAACATCTTGTAAAACATTTTGAGTATAGTAACTTACTTAGAAATTAGAGTTTAATAGTGTGTCAATAATGTTGGAAAATATTGTCATAAGATCACACGTTAAAACCCGTCACCAAAATATTTCCAACACGCTAACTCTCTTCCAACAAGATGTCTAAATATTTTCATCGTCTTGCCTTGTTTGACCTTAGGTTGGTTAAACAAAAGAAAAGATTGTATTAATATATTAGTATTTAAGTAAAAGAAAATGTATTTTTAAAATTTGTTTGTGCTTGCATTGTTTTAACACACACACACACATAATTATATTCTTTTTATAAACATATAACATATAGGAAACGCGAGTGTGTAGAAAAGATACCATTGGTAACAGTCTTCATACTACCTTACCCCTAATATGGTTGATCCCTCTTAAGATATTTTAATTGCATGTAATGTACTTTTAGGGGCCTTGTAATAGTCTTCATACTACCTTACTTGTGCATTGCCTTAACGAAATATTACATAGACGTCGGGTTCGTGTAATTCGTTCATGACTTAGAAAATACTTATACAGATCATCACAAGTGTGACAAAGCAACAGGATTAAGAGAAACATACTAGGAGTAATGCATGATTAAGTAAATACGTTCGTTTATCATATACTTATCACCAAAGTAGTTTACACTCTGTTCCAGAGTATAAAACGGAAATAAGAGAGATGGAGAGGAAAAGAAAGAGAGAAATGAAGATGAGAGGAATAAGAATTGATTTTTTATCTTATGTTCCCGAGTTGGATAGAAAAGAGGGGGATGTAAGCAAAAACTAGTTTTAAAAACAACTTCACTCCATTTCATCCAAATTTAAGAAGAAGATTAAGAGATTAAATTTGGTGTAATTTACTATCATTTACTCTCTTCTCCTCTCCTAAAAAATCTTAGGAACATATTTTTTTTATTACCATCCCAAACTTTTCCTTTTCACTCCAAAAGATAAACTCGGGAACAGAGTGTTGGATTTATATTTAGTTTAATTAGTTAAAACAACCCAAATCACGCAAACCATGATATTTATCTGTTTTCTTAAAAACATTAAAATACAAAAAGAATCTTCTCTCAACCCCATAGACCTCTGTTAGATTCTGCTCGAGCCTTCCCAACCTAATCCCCTAGAGAACGATAACAACCCTCGAGTCTTACCTTACTACACTATAACGTTTAGGTGCTCCGCCCAGGGAGTTGTAAAACACTTTGTGAGTCCACAACGACCCGCATCACTACAACAAAAGAAATATGGTCCATATAAAATACTTCAAAAGATTAATGATAATGCTTATGTTGTGTACTTGCCAAATACTAGGAGTATTTCAAAGACTTTCAATGTGTCAGATATATATGAATTTCACTTCGAGGACGTGAATGAGGACAAGCACTTGAGGACGAGTTCTTTTAAAAAGAGAGGGGAATGATGAGGACATGCTTAACAAGCTAGCAGAGGAATACATAGATCACATAGATCGTGAGAAGAGAAAGAATAAAATTACTAGTGGTAGGAGTAATGTTACTCTTAAACAAGAGGATTACATACTAAGGTTACTTCCAAAGTAACGACTGAAATTATAATGTTACTTCCAAGTACAAGTAACCCTACTGGTTCTACTGCTCATACTCCCCCCTCCTGCTACTATTTGTGTCGTGATATTTAGTTTCCTTATTTTGTTTATAATAGAATATTGTGGTTGACTTTTTCCTCAAGTTTAGTTCTCTTATAAATATAGGGTTTGCGTTTATTGTGTAGTCATTCAATAGCCAATAAAATTCACGACTTTTAGTCTTTATATTCTTTGTGCTTCGACTTGAACCCTAGTTAGGCTTTATAGCACGTTTCCGTTCTGCGTCAATTGATTTTAAACTCCTATGTACTTTTCTTCTAGTTTCTTGCTTGATTTTTTCCAAACATGTGTCAAAAGGCTCTCATCGACCCAAACTAAAAAAAATTCTTCTTGGCCCAAAATAGAGAAACAAAAGAAAAGTTATACAATAGACCCTCAACTTTTAACTATTTACGACTTTTTATATAATAAACTTTATTTATCAAATATATAACACATATCTACCGATTCATTCAGATATAAAAATACCCGCAGAAAGATCTTCGAATTGTGAAGAAAACGAGGCAAATATTGCAATGCTTCTGACATACGCACGATTTAAAAAAAAATGTTGAAGTTTAATATATATATATATTTAATATATATATATACTTACAAAACACACCCTAAACTACCTAATAACTTTAAAATACACGACAAATGTTAAAAATGTTTAAATTTTATGAAAGTTTAAATTATATAAACAGCGTATATTTTTTTGCCATTTACAGCCGGCTCAACATAGAATTTTTTTTACGAAACGTACCCTCAACGTTTAACTATTTACGACTTTTTTATATAATAAACTTTATTTACCAAATATATAACACATATCTACCGATTCATTCAGATCAAAAATGCCCGCGGAAAGATCTTCGAATTGCAAACAAAACAAAAAGATTTTGCATTCATATTTATGTTTATATACATACTAAAATTCGTTCGCTCGCCAAAAAATCCAAGTCACGCCGTCTTGGTCTTTCAATCCCCGTTTACGAACTAAAATAAGTAAATACATTTAGTATATGAATCCAGGTACACGTCAAACTATATAAATACGAATACCACATATTTTGACATTTTGTTAACTAAATAAGTAAAAAATAATATACTCGACCCAACGACAAATCCTAATTCAAATAATGTGATTGTTACAAAAAATGCTCAGTGAAATAAAATACATGTGTTGCATACAAGTCAGCCCTGACACAACGCGCAGACAGATTCCACTTAATATTCATTCGAAATCGATTCGAAAAAAATTATGCCTCGCCGCAACGCGCGGGCTATTTTGGTTTAAGCTTAGAAAGTTATAATAAGTTGTCAAGATTGATTTTTTCCAAACATGTGTTAAAAGCAGGGTTCTAAATAGCGGCGCCATAGCGCGCTATAGCGGCGATATAGCGCGAGGCGTGGCCTCCACGTTACGAAACAGGCCAAGGCGTCATCTTGAGGCGTGGCGTGCAATAAGGCGCCATATAGCGCGCTATAGCGCGATATAGCGTGAGTTTTTTTGAAGCTTTAAAAAATTTCATGGATTTGAGCTTATTTACAAGTATTTATGCTTTGGGTTGTATGAGATTCAGGCTTAGTAACCCCGTTACTCAATTTTAATCATAGTAGCTAACTAATATTGACCACTCTATAAATATTTTTTGCCGCCTTGAGTCACGTCTTAAAAACGCTATGACGCAACGCCTCACGCTAAAGCTTGAGGCTTGGCTATGCCGCTACGCCACGCTTCACGCTATTTATAACCTTGTTTATAACCTTGCTAGTAACTACCACACCTTTAAAAGTGATGATAAGATGATATATTATAAAACTGATGTGACGTAAAAATAAAAATAATAGTGTGTAACCATTAGACTATTAGTAATGCAACTCATCAATTCGGTCGTTCTCCCCTAGACCAACGCGGCCCCCCTCTACGGAGCAACCACCAGACACGTCATCCACTAGACCATTTCATTTATTCGGTCCAGTGGACAGAAAGAATGGTTTGATTTGTGTGTGTGATTTTTGTTTTAATTTATTTTTGTGGTGTTGTGTCTGTGGTATCACCTTTGCTATTATATTAGTGGTCTTACACAAAGCCTCAAACCAAACCTAAAAGTACATAGAAATATATTCTACTAGTAAGCAAACAAATGTGTTGCAGTTAAAGAATAGTGTAGTTTGTAGTAAACGGTGTCACAAAATAAATAAATGAGTTATTTGTATTGTTTTTGTTTGTAGGCTTTTTTCCCCTGAAACAGTGGGTCGGTCGTCACTTTCACTTTTGTCTGTCTGTTTTGTTTTTGCACACAAACTAAAACTAAAACATTTTATTTTCTTTCAAGATCCATCTCACTTGTCAAACAATCTTGTATATATATTTGTTGTCTATCAAAAATCATATTTTCATTTGATTTTTGGTCTTTTAAATACAGTCTCTTGTATTCTAGTTACATTTTAACAATCTCCAAGTTGTTCCACTTCTGTTCATCAAACAATTTTTTAATTTATCATAAGAACTACATTACATTCTTTTTAACAAAGAAAGTATACCTCCTGTGTCGAGGCCTGCATTGCTGCAAGCCATCAAAGCATAGTTCTCTTGTTCATCTTCTGAGTGACTGGTATAATCAACACCTTCTCCATCAAGAGTCACCAAAGCTTTAGAGTCCTCATGTTTACCAGATCTCCTCCTATTTTCTTTATCCTTGTTCCTAGTGTTCCGAGCATCTCTCCTCCTACTATCTTGATTCCCCTTGGATTTGCACTCTCTAGCAAAATGCCCTGTCTTGTGACAACTATATCACTCGACTTTGGTTTTTGTCAAACCTACCAGTTTTTTTCCTGGCAATCAAATTGTAGCTTTCCTACCTGTCTTTTTGGTAAAACTTTTTCATTCTTATGGAATCATTGCCACTTGCCAATTCAATCATGTCTTCTAAATTGTTGGGCGAACTAGATTGATTTGCAAGTAAGAAGTATGATGAAGGATGTTCATATTATAGTTTATGACCAGAAATAATAAAACACCATAAACGGTACTAACATCATTAGTACTGCTAGTGTTCTCTGAAACAAATGTCACATTCTGCGTGCTAGAAGATGATGTAGTAGAGCCTTTAACATCAGACTCAAAGACTCTAAGATTATTATACAGATCATCAAAACTGAGACTGTCCACTCCTGGATTGGTCCTCATGATTAAGGAAACTTAGACCAGCAAAGGTAGAGACTTAAGGAATTTTGATTTACACTTCATTGAGACGCCTGCACCATGAATCTCTAGTTGACTTAGAAGACTCTGAAACCTGTCATAGCCTTTATGTAGCCCTTCTGAGTTTGATACAGAGAAGCCTTCAAACTGTTGCTTTAGAATATACTTCTGCATTTTCTTTAATTCATCATTTCCACAAAATCTAGATTTGACAGCTTCCCATATTTCTTTAGCATCAGTTATTTTATGAATTTAGCAAGATGATCTTCTTGTAAAGCCATAAGCAAAGTGGTCCTTGCTTTTCTTTCTCTTTCTCTGGCTAAAATTTCTTCTGCAGTCTTGGGAGGCAGAACCTTTATTAAACCATTTGTATCAGTTGAGACACTCACGGGACCATTTCCTCTTTGAATAACTTCCCAGATAGGATAGTCTGTATGGGCCAAATAATGTTCCATTTTCATGGCCCATATGTCATATTCTCCATTCTTGAGAATAGGAAGTTTGATGGTTGAAACAGTGTGAGGGGTTTGTTGTGTTGGTGTTTGTGATGGTGGTGGAGGTGGTGGTGGTGGAATATCATCTTCTGATCCAGCCATTAAATAGCTTTGTAAGATAGAGGTTTATAACTGGTTTTTGTTCTTCTTACTCAGAGTTTCTCTACAGGCTCTGATACCACTTGTAGATCCCTTTGAATATAGATCTTTCTACCTTGTTAAGGGTTGTAGCCAATATGGATAGATCCACACAAACTACAGGAGAAACAATGACTATAAACACTATAAGTTATGCGGAAACTAACTTATAATGCTAAGAAGAACAATGAATATTGATAACTAAACTTTTGTATTAATCTGCTAAAACGATTACAGATTACTAACTATGAGATATGAGATTGTATATGAGATGTGTTTCTTCTCTAATGCCACAGGGTTCCTTTTATAGACCAAGGATAAACCCTAACAGACTTACAAAAACCTAAGCGTCACGAAAGCGACCAACATGCAATACATTGCTTCTTTCTTATCATATCCCATGCATATCTCTTAAACGGTACTAAATATTTTAACAATCAGTACAAACTAAACTGATCATACTAACTATTGTGTACTATCAGTACTAATTACATAACTAATCGGTACTCAACAGAAATAACTAACGATACTAAGTCAGGAATGCATAATTCCCAACATACACTTAAAGATCGATCTATTAATACAAATAATGTCTAAAAAAAAACGTTAGTTATAATTTTTTCGACCTCTTCACATTTGAATAATACAAATGTAAAACGTTTACAATAAAAAAAAACGATTTTACAAATAACAAATTAAAATTCCATTTCTAGAGATTATTGATTCACTTAAGAGTATGAATAAACAAAAAATTTAAGCATGATTAGTGATCAAGAAAATATTTTCTCTTAATCCTCACTTAATTCTACAAAAGTATTTTTCTCAAAAATACATTTAACAAAATATTTCTAATTAAAAGAAAAGTTTTATAAAAATAATAAAATTTGAAATTCAAATTTTTGCCCCCAAAAATGAAAAGTTCCATAATCAGATACAACATTTCACAACAAAAAGACTAAAAAGCAGTGTGGAGTCTAGTGGCGGCCCCCTAATAATTAGTGATCGACGGACCGCCACTAGATAACCGTTGGGAATCCCCTGGCTATTCAATCCTACACCATTCCCAATAGAAAATGATTCCTCTTTAGCACGAATTTTTTCATACTTGTCTCTCTCAATAAACCAATCCTTCTCTCACTAAAAACTCTTGATCCAATAACATACTTAGATATTGGTTCAAGTGACTAATAAACATTCTTCTCCACTCTTTCCCTCGCATTCAAAGTTCAAGAGAAGACACTCGTATTCGGAAACAAAAACGAAGTGTTAAATAGTGATCTCTCCTCTTTTTCTTCTAAGTACCAAACCTCTTTGTATTTATCTTGTGTATTTGTGTGAATTCAGATATTGTGTATATCCGATAGTGTAGATCTGTGAGGTGTGTATATCTTGTTGAAGTCGTAGATTGGTTTAGCTAAGAATCGAGGACACGACATTTAGCTTAGTGTCGGAAAATAATGTAAGCGACATGTTAAACGGTTTTCTCCCCTAAAGGGAGCTTGTTGACATATTGTTAAATCTCTTGATTCGGATACTCGGGGAGTGGGAGTAGAGGCGAAGAGGTCTTCATAGCCAAACCACTATAAAATCTCGGTGTCCTTGGTTGGTGGTTTCTTTCCTATCTCAAACATTTATTATTGTTGTTAGTTATGTTATTGTTTATATATTTATTGCTTGTTCAAATTGTGATTTGATTGCACATATATCACGGATCTATATCATTTTTAAATAAAACTTATAAAGCATAAAACAAATGTTAAACTAGTCAAACCCCCCCCCCCCTTATAGTTTCCCATAATTTGTATCATGGACAAGGTCACTCAAGATTTTAAAATATACTGTAATCTTAAGCTTGGATTGTCTATGGATTCGACAAATATCTACGAGAGGGCAATCTTGCAAAAACCAACTACTCTTTGAAAGCAATAGTTTTTATTTATGGAAAAATAGATTTGAGACATATGTTAAAATAAAAGACTAGATCTTTGCATACTATTACCAATCGGTGATTTTTCAACCTATTGTACTAAATCTGGAAACCAAATTAGATGAGTTATCCTATGAAAAACAAACCGATGATCACAAAATCGATACTGTGCGAAAAATAATGAAGCCAAAATGGTTATATTACAATAGCCCTTTGTCAAGAAAAGAAAATGAAATAATTTTCATGTGTAACACACAAAATAAATATGGAAAACTTTGTTAATCACCGCATCAAGTAAATCCCAAGTCAAAGATAATCAGATCGAGCCTTTTTTGGTTCCAACAAAATGAAACAATTCGTACATTTTTCGAAGATAATTCAATAGTAGTGCTTTTTGGCTATATTGTAAATACAATTATTACAAGTCTTAAAGCTCTTGATGAAGGTTATTCTAAGTAAGAACTACGTAAGGAATTTCTTAGGGCTCTAACATTCCTAAATGGAGACAAAGGTCATGGCGATTGAAGAGTCGAAAGACTTAACATCAGTATCTCTTGATGAACTTATCGAGAACCTCAAAGTTCATGAAATGATCATCAAGAAAGATTCGAAATAGTCAAAGCAAAAGTTAAAAGGAAATCTATTGCTTTAAAGGCTAAGAAAGAATCTAGTGATAAGATGAGATGTTCGACTTCGTTATGAGACGAAGTACGAGTCCATGGCGATAAGAGACTTACAAGAAGTTCTCTAAAAGAAGAGTTGATTCGTAAGCAACCTCGGAACGACAAAAAGACGTTTCCAAAAATCCGTGATGGACAAGAAAAGGTAAAAGTGATTAAAAATAATGTTGGGACTTAAAAAAGACTTCATGATTCTTAGAAGTTACTACTGGCTCAGAGCTGTTGGTGGAGAAAGGATAACAACTGTTTGAAAGACTTTCTACTATCTAGAAGGATAAAGACGAATAAAGAGATAACAGATTGTTTGAAGAACAAGAATACATGATGAAGATAAGTGGTTGATATCTATATTTACAGAGATATACAATAAAGTATTTATTTAGAAGATTACATTTGTTTGTAAAAAGATTAAGATATCTTAGGAAATATTATAAGCTACTAGGATTCTTAGACCCTATAAAAGGAGGCTTTAGGGTATTATTGATTAGATCCAAAAACACACAATCACATCACTATCCAGTTTCATATTTCAAAGTCGATTAAAAAAGCTTCAAGGTTGTAAACCCCAGTACTAAGTTAAAAGTACTCGTATTATTGATCTAATAATATTGAAGCATTTAGTTATATCTTTGTTGTTTAAGATTACTGTTTCATTAATTTTACTTCTAGAGTATTAAGGTGTAGATTCCGCATACACTTTAATATACATACAAAGTTTCTACAACAAGTTAGTTTGATTATAGTCCAATGTAATTTAACTAACAACCAAGGAATAGGATCTAGGTTTGGGATCAACAAGTGTTATCAAGAGCTTATGCCTTTGAAAACTATGATCTAGAAGACATGGAGCCTTGGAAATCTACAAATGGTGATCCAACTGTAAAAAGCTTCCACAATACTCAAATTGAGAGAGTATGAGATATAGGTTATTAGGATTAAGCAGTACTTCCAGATCTAAGATTATGCACTCTGGGAAGTGATTGAAAATGGTGATTCATGGGTCTCAGTACCTCAAACATCTCTGGAGAATGGCATAACAGTTACAAAGATGTCTACACCTGCAACTGCAGAAGAGAAGACAAATAAAAAGAATGATGTCAAAGCTAGGTTTGTTACTCATAACAATTCCAAATGAACATCAACTAACATTCAGTTAATATCCAGATGCTAAATCTATGTTTGCTGTCATTGAAACAAGATTTGGAGGTAATGCAGCCACCAAGAAAACTCAGAAAACTCTCTTGAAGCAACAATATAAGAATTTCAGTGCAACAAGTACAAAGTCTCTTGACTCTATTTTCAATTGGCTAAGAAGATAGTCCATAGGCTTGCTATATTGGGTTGGCGATCCATTGCCCACGAAGACTTAAACCTAAAAATTTTAAAGCAGCATACCACGCTGAGTGAACACTACATGTAGTTGTTGGGATGAATAAGCCTGAGTTTGAAACTATGAGTAAAAATGATTTGTACAACAATTTCAAAATTGTTGAACAAAATGTAAATAAAATTGTTGGTACATCTAGTGGTGGTCAAAACATGGCCTTCATAACTGCACCAAGCACTAACAGTGCCAATGAAGCTAACACTACTTGTCCACAAGTTAGTGCTGCTAGCCCTAGTGTTAATACTGCCAGTTCACAAGTTTGTACTGCAAGTGTCAGTGATAATACTGTGTATGCTTTCATGGTTGAAAATCTCAATGGTTCTAATGTCCTACACCAGGACTTAGAGCAAATTCATGAAGATGATTTGGAAGCAATGGACCTAAAATGGCAGCTCTCTTTGCTAAGTGTGAGGGCAAAGAAGTACTATCAGAGGACAGGCAAGAATATTTTCATTAATGCTAATGATATTGTTGGGTATGATAAATCTAAGGTGGAGTGTTACAAGAGTCATAAGTTGGGACACTTTGCTAGGGAGGTGTAGACACCAAGAAGCAAGGAAGTTTTAGTTCATAAATCAATACACACCATGTGGGGGGGGGGGGGGGATGGGGGGTGGGGGGTGGGTGGGGGAAAGACCAGGAAGCAAGGAAATAATGAAGACACATCTTTAAAGGCAATCTTGGTTATAAATGGTGTAGGTTTTGATTGGAGTGACATGGCAGAAGAACAAGTTTTAGACAAACAAAGGCTCAAATGACAATTCAGACTCATAGGTAAACACTGATAAATAACTTGTCTCTAAACTTGATTTGAAAAACTACGAAACACTTAAGAAACAATGTGATGATTGCTTGTAATCTTTAATGAATTCTGAATATAAAGCAACTACTTATAAAAGAGGTTTAGAAAGTCTAGAAGATCAAATTATCACATATAAAAAGAATGAGGTTCTTTTTAGTGAAGAAGTTATAGTTCTTAAAAGAGAAGTAGGTTGTAAAAACTATGAAACAAATGTGCTTAAAAGTGAGCTTGAAAAAGTTAAGCAAGAAAAAGATGGCATTGATTTTAAATTAAGAATTTGATAAAGCCTCATAAATAAACACTTAGATCAGTAGTTAGGAATTCATGAATAACTGACAAAAGTAAAAAGGGTTTGGGGTATAGTGCAGTTCCTCCACCTCATCCTTTAATTTATAATAGACCTAACAAGCTTGATCTGTCTTATTCTGGTCTTGATGAATTCAAAGAGCCTGAATTCAAAGGTTATGGTCCTGAGAATAGTAAGCAATAGTCTAATGTTGTTTGTGAAAAAGAATCAGATAATTCTAAGGAAATTCATGATAGATTCCTTTGGTATGAAGAACAAGGTTTCACGGATAAAAGTAGCTTTGTTGAATCTTCACCTAATGTTGATAAAGAAACTATTTTTCCTGCTAATAAAAAGGTAGAGTTTACAAAACCTAAAAATCATGAAAAACCAGTTAAAAAGTCAGTTAGGTATGCAAATGTAAAGATCCACAATTCCACGGGGGCATCAAGCGGAATTGGAATGACAGAAGTCCAATCCAAACTAGGAAAAGATTTTTGTGATGAATAACAAGGCTTGCTATATATGTGGGAACAAGTTTTAAATCATTTTGCAGATTAATTGGCATAATCACAAGGAATAGGCATAGTATCTAGAACTAACTACAATAGATGGAGCCAAAAACACACACCCTAAAATAGTACTCAGAATATGTCTCCCAAAGCAGTTTGTTGAAAACTGGCCTCCACACACTTAATACCTGTAGGCAATTAATTCTTCCTCACCCCAAAATAGCAAGTTCATAGTGCTAAATCAAGACATTACATTTTTTCAAACAAGCACAATACAACTGCAAAAGGCCTTTTAATAAGCAAACCACAACATTAACTAGAAGATCGTACCAAGTAAAGAGAACACTATATACTGGAAGGCATAAATGCAGTTAATCTGCTAGGTCCTTATTCAGACAAGTTAATGTTGTAAGGAAAGAGGGGTAAATGATGTAAAGTCACAGCAATATGGGTTTAGGCAACCTACCAAACCTAACTGGTTGCGTCACTTGCTTTTAAAAGAACACCAACTACAATTGATGCACTAGGCAGATCCAAGTCAGTAATGCTTGGGTCACCCTAAGGAATCTATTTTCCATATACTTTTTTTTGCAAAGGGCAGTCCACAACATATGATAAAGGATTGTTGACAGTGGTTGCCCAAGGTACATGACTAGAAACATAGCTTATCCTCTGATTTTCAAGCAGTTTATGGAGGTTATGTTGCATTTTGGAGAGTGCATATGGTGGTAGAATCAGTGGTAAAGGAACACTTAAGACTGATAAATTCTTGATTTTGAAGAGAATACTTTGTCAAATAGTTTAAAATTCAAACTTTTTAAGTGTCTTACAGATGTTGACAAAAAGAACTACGTTCTTTACTGACCCTGAATGTCTTGTCTTAACTCTAATTTAAAGTTGCTTGATGAAAACAAATACGTTCTTAAAAATCTAAAAGGACCAATATGTACATTTTGATATGAAGGAACATAGTTTCTTAAAAGAATTTTGACTTGTCCCTTGTTGCAAAAAGTTACATTAGAATGAATCAAATCTCGGCACAAAGACATAGTCAAATTAATTTTAAAAACATAAATAAGCTTGTCAAGGATAATCTAGTAAGAAGATTGCCTACAAAACATTTTGAAAATGACCAAACATGTGTTGCTTGTCTTAAAGGAAAGCAACACAGAGCTTCTTGTAAGTCCAAAGTTCTGAATCTAATTACTAAACCTTTGTTAAGCTACCATAATGGGTTTGTTTGGTCCAACCATTGTGATTAGACATGATGCCATAAGAAGTATTTGCATATGTATCACTGATGATTATAGTAGATTTTACATGGGTTTTCCTTTTTAACCACTATGGATGAAAACGAGTGAATCCTTATGATCTTTAATCAAAGAAATAGAAAACTAGTGGAAAAGATGTGAAAAATAATCAGAAGTATGAATAATGGAACAGAGTTTAAGAACAAAGTTATGGATGATTTTTGTAGAGAAAAAGGTATTAAGAGAGAGTATAGTATAGCTAGGACTCCTCAGCAAAATGGTGTAGCTGAGAGGAGGAATAGAACACTCATTGAGGTTGCTAGAACAATGTTAACTGACTTTAAGTTACCTACCACATTTTAGGTAGAAGCAGTTTCAACTGCTTGCTATGTACAGAATAGGGTTTTAGTAGTCAAGCCTCATAACAAGACACCTTATGAACTTTTTAGAGGTTTTAAACCAACTCTAAGTTTTATGAGACCATTTGGTTGTCATGTTACTATTCTTAATACTTTGGACAATTTAGGCAAGTTTAATGGCAAAAGTGATGAAGGTTTCTTTGTTGATATTCCTTGAGTAGTAAAGCTTTTAGGGTATACAACACTAGAACCAGGAGAGTAGAAGAAAACTTGCATATTGGGTTTTTAGAGAATAAACCTATGATAGAAGGGAATGGTCCAAAATGGCTATTTGATATTGATTCTCTAACCCAATCTATGAACTATGTTCCAGTTACTGCAGGTATAATTTCTAATGACTCTGCAGGTACATCACATACTTCATACTTTGATTCACCTTCCAAGGATGTTGATAATGGTGAACCAAAAACTGCTGATTTAAGCTTAAAAGCATGTTGAAGATGGTCCAAATAATGAGAATGAATGAACAAGAAAGGATTGTAGAAATGATAGCAGTACTAAAGAAGTTAATGCTGCTGGTAACATTTATTTGGAACATCACAAATTCCCAATATTGTTTCCAACCACTTGCTCCCAATACAAGAATTCATAAAGATCACCCAATTGACAATGTGATTGGTGAAGTGCAGTCAACTGTTCAGACAAGAAGAATGACAAAACCTACTTCTGACAAGGGTTTTCTAGGGATGTGTATGAAACAGAAAACACATGATAACCCTGAAACTTGTTTATATTGCTTTGTTTCCTATCATAGGATTGTACCAACAAGCATTGCTAAAGCTCTATCTGATTCATCCTGGGTGGAAGCAAGCAGAAGAACTTCTGCAATTCAAACTTCAACAATTTGGATACTGAGTGATCTCCTTAATGGAAAGAAGGCCATTGGAACAAAATAGGTCTTTAGAAACAAGAAAGATGAAAGGTGAATTATGATTAGGAACAAAGCAAGGTTAGTTGCATAGGGTCATAGACAAGAAGAAGGTATTGATTATGAAGAAGTGTTTGCTCCTGTGGCAAGAGATGAGGCAATAAGATTGTTTTTGGCCTATGCTTCTTTTATGGGTTTTCTGGTATATCAAATGGATGTAAAGAGAGCTTTTCTTAAATGGAAACCACCAAGGAAGAAGCTATGTTACTCAACCACAGTATTAAAATATCCTAACATCCAGACAAAGTTTACAAGGTGGTCAAGGCACTTTATGGTTTGCATCAAGCACTAAGAGCTTGGTATAAAACTTTGGCTAACTATTTGTTAAGCAATGGGTTTAAACGAGGCAAGATAGATCAAACATTATTTATCAAGAAGTAAAAAGGAGATATTTTGCTTGTACAGGTCTATGTAGATGACATTATCTTTGGCTCAACAAGCAAGGAGTTATGTACTGTTTAGATAAGCTTAATGAAAGATACGTTTTCAGATGAGTTCTATGGAGAACTAAACTTTCTTTCTAGAATTACAAGTAACAACAAAAGGAAGATGTGAATAAATTTATCCAGTCAGGACAAAAGTAGCTGAAATTTTTGAAGAAATTCAACTACTCTGATGTGAAGTCTGCTTCAACTCCTGTTTGATTTGGAAAAACCTTTGGTTAAGGATGGAGATGCTGATGATGTTGATGTACATTTCTATATATCTAATATTGGTTCTTTGGATGTATCTCACAGCATCTAACCAGATATCATTTTTGTAGTATGGCATGTGCTAGATTCAAGTTACTCATAAGACGATCACATCTCTTAGTTAAGCAGTCCAAGAGGATTTTTAGATATTTAAAAGGCAAACCAACTTTAGGCCTTTGGTATTCTATGGAATCTTCATTTGAACTGATATTGCCTTATACTGATAGTGCTATGCTGGGAGCCACTCAAGAAAGTAAGTCTACAACTGGAGGTTGTTAGTTTTTGGGAAACAAGTTGATATCTTGGCAGTGTAAAAAGCAAATTGTGGTTGCCACTTCTACAACTGAAGCTGATTATGTGGCTACTGCTAGTTGTTGTAGACAAGTACTCTGGATTCAAAACCAATTGCTGGATTATAGGTATAATTTCATAAACACTGTCATTAATATTGACAATAACAGTGCTATCTGCATTATTGAAAATCCTGTTCAACATTCTAAAACAAAACATATAGAGATTAGGCATCATTTTATAAGAGATTGCAACACTAAAAAGTTAATTCAAATGGTTAAAATTGATACTGAATATAATGTTGCAGATCTTCTTACAAAAGGTTTTTAGATACGACATGATTATCAATACTATGGTCTAAGTATTAGAAAGCTAATCTTAACTGTCTATATCCTTTATGTTTTTGTAAAAGTTTTGTAAACGATTTAATACTAGTTAGAGTTTCTCACTTAATACTGCTAAGTATAATTAAAACTGTTAGTTATACTTAAGACTGGTTGTTAAAACTGTTAGTCATGGTTAATGATGTCAAGAAGATAATGCTTTGGATTTTGTATATTTGGCTATGAACTAACATCTGCAGGTACAGCATGTTGAATAACTGATGGCAGTAATGCTTTTCATAAAAAAGGTAATGTCTTAAAGAAGAAACGTTAAAAATCATGGTTTCATAGTGTTTAATTTTTTATTCATGGGTTTTATCTGCATAAATATTGGATCCTCATGATTCCCACATTTTCTATCAGTCTTTCTAGTGGTGCTAGTGATGAATAGAGCCATATTGTAGCATAATTATTGAAGAAAGTTAAAAAAAAAAATAGTTGGTTTGTAACGTTCGACTTCTGTTATACTTGCTAGGAAGAGAAAATTATTTTCTACTTCCAGTAAATGTTTATGTTTGTTAAGAACAAGGGCACCAAAGTTGCAACTGTTTTTGCAAACTCTTATCTCTTAAAGCATTGTAGAGGGGAGTACCATAATCAAATAATCAAAAAGCATGGAAATAAAGGAAATGTGTTATATCTAAGTATGTTCAAAATAACAAACCACATCCTAGGCATATCAAAATGAGGGTCGGGAACAACCAGATACCTCAATCTAGTGGTCCCCCTTACAAAGGTTGGTGATGAGGCTGTCCATAAGGAGTTGGGTGACAGAATGGAAAGGGCTGCCACTACTGCTTCTAGCCTAGAAGCAGAGTAGGACAGTGGTAACATCAAATAAGACCTAATCCATGGCAACACTTAATGAATCAACTCCTTAGGGAATTGATTCAGGTAGTGGTCCCAGGTGCCAAGATACCATATTAGGGGATGTGAATGCTCAAACTAGGTTTGAGATTACATCTAAACAGTCTATTATCATGCCCTCCCTCAAGAGTTGCACACTTTAGAATGGAGAGGATAGTATGAAACTTATTAGAATTGATGGAATTTTGTACACAACTGTCATATAAAAACAGAAAGAGTGTCTTGGTGAGCCAAAAAAAATAAGAGATTTTATGAGCTTAAAAATAGAAAGAGAGATGTGTGAATAAAAACATAAAAGAGTAATTATGTATGTAAAAAGAATTGAGAGATAATATGAGCATAAAAACATAAAGAGAGTTTGTGTGAATCAATTTTGATGATGAAAGTTGTTTATTGGAATGAAAATTGAATCATTACTATTGTATTCTTCTTAATGCTGCTTAGTTTCAACTTAATGCTGCTAATCTTAAGTTAATGTTGTTAGGCTTAAATTAGTACTGCCCGTATTTGTTTTTCACATGTTATGTCACAGCCCTCAGACGAAAGGGCCCTGGACGGAATACCGTGTCCGAGGAGCGTGACGTCATCATAATCTAAACACAAGCACAAGAGAACGACCACTAATGGAACGTATTTGAAAATCAATAACTCGTACGCATTATTGTAAAATAAAAAAGTTTTTTACAATATTTAAAGGATATTAAACCATTTTGCACGAAGCCATAAGTAAAATGTAGCGGAAGCATAAATTGGTTTTTCAAAAAGACAATGCAGTAATGATATAATTGATACGTCTATGAAAGAGTACCATATTGCACTGTAGACTCCACTATAGCACATCAAGAAGTCCAAAGCTAAGCACCTGGAAAAAACATACTAAAACGGTCAACATAAAGTTGAGTGAATTTCAAAGGTTTTAGAGTAAACACAAAAGCGGCCCAAAACGTTTTAGTGAATACAGCTTCACTCTATGTATTGACGAAAAACAATTATTATCAGAAACGTTCACCAAAGTAGTGTTGACCACAAGTTTTAGCACAAAAAAAAGTACGCACGTGAAAGTTATATGGGAGAATAACATTCACATACAAGGCACCTGTACTATTAAAACGAATACAACCTCGTCATGAAAGAGTGTATACTGTTGCGCAAAGCTCAAGACACGGAGCTAATAATCAGCACAGGGCATGATAATTCCTGTCGCATAGTATTCTCTGCCCTTGAACCTGTGTCCCAGAACCAAAGACCACCAATCGAATGGCACAATCGCATTGACAAAATCCTTTTGTTCTTCGATAAGGAACCAAAGAGGATAGGTATAATTAGTCATCCCAATAGATTCTATTTTTTTTTTATATAAGTCACTCGCATAGCTCCCTCAACCCGTCCCTACCCAGGAATCAAGAAAGATGTATTAACAGTTCCTGATAGTATACCGGGCAGTAGTGGGTTTGTAAGCAAAACTTAGGCAACACATAAACAGGAAACGATAATAGAAAACACTTGTGTCCAATGTAAAAGTAATCAATGTTTTCGTAAAAGCTTAAAGCACTTAAATCCATAAGTAGAAACGAGAGCGTAACAACAATTCATGAACGAGTTATTGTAACAACGATATAAACGAGTTGGAAATTCAGTAAACGAAATCGAGTTTGTAAACAGCATGTTACCTCACCCCAAAAGTTAGTAAAGTATATGTAAAACAAGTAAAACGGTGGGTCTATTAAACCTCCCTTGATGTTGCAGCGCAACTAGCATAAATGCAAATAACAAGCACAGCACGAACAGAAAACGGAACGGCTCGACCAAGAAGATGCAGCTAAACTTAACGGTTAAATCCTATTAGCTTAGGATGATGAATTTGGGGTTTTCTGATGGATGAGTTTGGTGGTTAGTTAAATAAAATAAATCGAAAAACACACACAAAGTACATAGTATATTCCGTATATAAATTACATATGAAAAATGAATTATTATATAGTTCATATGGTGAATTATATAATAAAGACAAACACCAAAAGAAATAAATCGCAGTATATAATACTTACAAGTATTATATAAGAAACGTGATTAGAATAATGGTAATAATATAATTCGACACTTTTTCAAAAGTCACCAATTAAATAAATAAAAAGTTCGTGCGTAAAAGTAAATATACGTTTTAAAGTTATGAATTAGATAAATGACGTTTTTAAAGTTTTTACAAAACTTATTATTTTATCTATTAGAATTATAAAATAATATTTTATATACTAGTGTTCCGTTGCGTGTTTTAACTAAACTAGTTGTTTTTGTTTATAAAAGTATAGTTTTCGTTTATTTACCGATTTATTGTAAAATCACAATTTAAATAAACTAAAAACACTAATAACTTAGTCCATCTTTATACCGGGTTTCTAAAATAGTATACAACTTTAATGAAAATTTTAACTAATATAAAGATATTTTAGAATTTTCAGGACAAGTTGACTTTGCCGTTTAATACTACTGTTTCCATTTTTACAAAACTCATTGTTTTTCCTAAATTAATATATGTTGCAATTTATCCACGTGGTTCAAAAATATATTTAAACGAAAACAAATAGCATGAATAAGTAAAACCAAACACACCCTTATTAGGGTTAATAATCCAAACGCACCCTAATGGTTGCTAAGGCTGTCCAAACGCACCCCTTTGGGTGGTTAAAACACGAACCAAACCTTACGTCCCTTTAGGGCTGTTAAACTCAATTCCAAACGCACCCTATGAGTTGCTACAGTAAAAACGCAGATCCAAACGCCCTTTTTGGGCTATAAAATCAGCAACCAAACGCCCCTATGGGCCTTATACAGTCTATAACCAAAAACCTCTTTAGGGCTTGCCAAATAAAAAAACAAAACCCAAAACGCCCTCTTAGGAGCCGTTTACCCAAAACCAAAACGCACCCTAAATATTGCAAAACAGAGATAACACACTTGCCCCCAATTGTCTGTAATTCTGCTAGAAACAAACACTCCTTAAAATTTACCATAAATACAGAATAACTTAAATAAAAACAAAACTAAACTAACTAAGTTATTAGGTATTTTATAAAATATATACCCAACCAAAAAGAAAATATAAAAAAAAGGTGATGTGGTGGGGGGGAGATGGCTGCTGACCGCGGCTGTTGGAGGTTAGCCGTGTGTGATGTGGGCGTGAGGTGCGGCAAAGATGGTGATAGGATGGTACGAGTGGTGGTGATGTGTTGTAGATGGGTGTGGCGAATGGTGTGGGACCGAGTGGGGATAAGAGGTGGTGTTCGGATTGGAGAAGATTTGGAGGGTGGCGTGATGATGGTGGAGCAAAGGTGATGGTGGTGACGTGGCTGTGAAGATGGTGATAGTGGCGACGTGGTGATGATGGCATGGTGATGAGGGTGGTGGTGTTGATGGCGGCTGTTGGGGGGGTCGTGGTGGAGATGATGATGTACCACAGGTTACGACAATGAGGGTGGCGTTAGGCTTGTTCGGATGAGGTTAGTCGGCTGGACAAAAATTAGACGGATTAAAAGGTCCGTCGGATCTGCGATGGCGTCGAAAAAAAGAAAGAGAGGATAATGGAGGCAAAGTTTTTTCATACAAATGCCATCAACCCAAATGAATCTTTCTTAAATACTTGAAACAAAAAAAAATAATGACAATTCTAAATAATCGTTTAGGGTAGGTGATGGTTAAATATTAAAACCAACAGGGGACCAAAAGTGTAACTTCTTTAATCAACGGTTGGTGACTCGTTTAATTCCACATAAAACGCTTGAAATTAAAACACGAGTTGCGCCAATGTATATTCCCAATATTTTTCCTATAAAAAAATGAAATTATAACTCGACAATTATTTAATAAATGATTTTTATAAAATTATATTAAAATCATTATATATTTTAATTGGTAACCTATTGGTGTGTCGCTGGTAAAACTTTTGTCCGCAAAAATAAAACTTTTATTTTGAACCTTTTTCGTTCTTTATATAAACGAGCTTTTTGAATAAAACAATACATAATTTATTAAATATTTTTATTTAATAAAAAGTGATAATTAAATAGGCGTATAATTAATTATTTTCTCGTTTCTAAATATTTTTGGCGAGGCCATTTTAGTCACCCTTGGGCTTCGGTATTTAGCGTCTCGGCAAAAACTAAAAAAGTTGTCTGGAAATGTTGTTTTACATCAATTGCTTTTAGTGACTGAACATCGTGAAAACGTAATTTTAGCGGTCGTAATTGATAAGATAAATTAGGAACAAAATAATCTTCTCGTGTTCAAATCAAATAAGTTAAGAAAAAAAAGATTGCAAATGACGATAAAATCGTATTAGAATTATTAATTTAAAATACCGTTTCCAAAAATATTTACCGGCTATACGCCATAATATCGTTTTTAATGTGACCGTAAAAGGTCAAGAAAGTCAAAGTCAAGTGTAGGGGGAACCCAAAAAGTCAAAGGGAAAAATGGTCAATTAAAAAAAAAATATCAAAAATTGCAGGATGTGACAGTACCTTACCGCCTTAAAGTAATCCCGTCCCGGGAGTTCGATTTTTGTTAGACCTATTGGTGATTAGGAACATATTTAGGATTTTAACAAATCCGTTTTTATTACACATGTCTTTGAAAATTTTATTCAGCAAATTCAAAGTTTTGACACTTCCTTAATATATACCAAAAAATTTGGCTAAGAGATCACCAGATTATTTTATTCATCAACATGATAGATTTAGGAAAAAAATATCATTACCATTTTTGTCAGTTATAAAGAAAGTCTATTTGATAGTAGAAAACACCAAAAAAAACAAAAAAGGGAAAAGGGAGAAAGTGTAAGACTCGTGGGTATGTTGCGAATAAATGGTTTAAATGTTTTAGGGCAGAGATATTGTAAGGGCCGGTGGATTTTAATATCGAACGAGGGCAAAAAAGGGGTAAAGTCTTCAAGGCGGGGGGGGGGGGGGGGGGGGGGGGGGGGGGGGGGGGGGGTGGGGGGGGGGGGGGGGGGGGGGGGGGGGGGGGGTGTGGCGGGGTGGGGGGTAGGGGGGGGGGAAAGAAGGGGGGGGGGGGTAACGAGGAAGTATCGTGACTCAACATCACACTTAAACAAAGGCAGGATAATAAAGTATAACCGAACGGCTGACTAATTGCGACTTAAAAAAAAAAAAAAAAGATAGCGCCGTGAAACGAGAAATAATAATAAAATAACTGGACCGTTGCACACACCGTATAAGTAACGAAAAAGACACTATATATGTTTGTGGCTTTTAGGATTTAGGTCACAAAATGTATCATTAACGAACTCGTTAAGAGTTTTTGAAGATAGTTACGACGTTCATACAAAGATTTTACTATTTATAGAAAGTTTCTATTTTAGAAACGTTTTTAGTTTCGGGACGTTAATAACGTCCCCTATTTTAATCATTTTCATATTTTCAAAAGCGAACTAGTAAAACCCTAACGTTTAACCAAAATCCTTAGCTCACTAAACTATATATATATATAAAAACTTGCTATATTTAGAAATGACCGACGGCAACGACTTATCATTTTTAGAAAAATTCCTAAACCTTCGTTTTGATATTAAGAAGCTCCACAAAAAATTTCAAAAACTTTCGAACACATCAAATAAAACCATTTCGAGACATTTTAAAAACTGTCCGTTTTTAACCCTCATTTAAAACTCGGACCAACAACTAGACTTTTAATAAATCCCCCATTAAACTGACCAAATTCATAAATAACAAAATTTTCCAAACTATCCCAGAAAAATATCTTTTTTTTTTTTATCTTTTTTTTTTTTTATTTTTTTTTTTTTTTATTTTTTTAAAAAATAATAATTTAAAAATTTAAAATATTAAAAAATACCTTTTTTTTTTTTTTTTTTTTTAAAAAAATATTTTTTTTGTTTAATTTTTTTTTTATTTTAAAAATAATATTTTTTTATTTATTGTTTTTAAATTTTTTTTTTTTAAATAAAAAATAATAAAAAATAATTTTTTTTTTTTTTTTTTTTATTATCTTTTTTAATTTTTTTTTTTTTTGTTTTTTTTTTTTTTTTTTTTTTTTTTTTTTTTTTTTTTTTTTTTTTTAAAAAAATAAATTTTAATATTATAAAAATTTTTTTTTTTTTTTTTTTATTTTTTTTTTTTTTTTTTTTTTTTGTTTTTTTTTTTTTTTTTTTAAAAAATTAAATAAAATAATTTTTTAAAAAAAATATAAATGTTTTTTTTTTTTTTTTTTTTTTTTTTTTTGTTTTTTTTTTTTTTTTTTATTTTTTTATTTTTTTTTTTTGTTTTAATATAAAAAAATAATAAAAAAAATTTAAAAAAAAAACGCAAAAAAAACCAACAACAAAATTCACATAAATTCAAAGCATAAACCTTATCTGCATCTTTGTGCAACTCACAATTCTCACATCCATCTTCGAACAATATCAATTTATATAAACCGATAATCATCAAAATCTTTATTACAAATAAATTCATTTTTATTCATATAAAAAAAGAATCAAATGCACAAACATAGGAGTCGTGAATCAAAAAGTAATAGAGAAATAAACATCAACGATAACATAAACAAACGGTGAGATGAAATGTGGAGAGTGGACATTTCAAGAAACAAATATTCCAAAAATAAAGGTCAACAATGTAATCGGGTCTTATAAATCCCTTTGAGCATACAATATACTAGGCCGAAGATGGTTAACTCTCTGCCTCACAACACCTAACATGCCTCTGAGTCTCATGTTATCCCGCTCCAACGTACCAATCCTATCAAACAACTCAGCTCTCTATTCACTAGCAACTATCGATGCCTACCCATCACTCCTATTGTCGTGATTCATTAAGGTTTCATCACCTAGGGGATACGGATAAGCTTTTTAATACAAACATTTACGGCACGGTACTTTGACAACCAATCCATGCTGATGATACCGTTAAAACTACCAAGTTCTACGGGCATTGAGTCGATGTTAAATGGGTGCCTTAGAAAGTTTAAGGTACAACCTCGAATTATAGAATTGGTTCCTATTATTTTCCTGTTAGCTAACTCTATAGTCTACTTAAGGTCTGAGGAGGTTGGAATGATGCCACTTAGAAGTCTAAGAAAACAGTGAATTCAAAACTTCTATCGGCTGGGTTCTATGTACTTGCAATAACTACGTCCTTTGCTTTAAATTCAGGTCCATTAGGAGTCTTGTCGGTAGGGGAACCTCACAATCTTCATGATTCTAACTGACTAACATGTAAGTCAATTGAAGGAAATCTCCTAGCTTTCTTGGTTATAATCCAATTAGTAGAATAAGTTCCTTACATTCTAGAGTCCTACAATCCATAATTACCATGACTACAGGAACCATGATTTGTTCTCTCAGCCAAGGGTATGGTGTTCTATATGCTAAGGTCAAGGAAAAAATCTGCTTAGTTATGATGCTTACGAATACGAATACACGTAACCGACACGACTCACGAATACGCACGTAAAATATTAATAAACACGATTACAATATAATCCCGTTGACATTGTAGAGAAAAGAAAGAAATTAGAAATGGAAAGTAAGGGTAAATTGACAAAATTTTATGGTGACTACTCTAAGCATAGCATGGTCCTTCCTGAATTATACATAGGTGATCAAGCTATGTACAATTTAGGGACTAACGATGAAATGCTCCTTTCGTTAAACTAGTGTTATGTTTAAAAATCTTATACGGTATCAATGATATAGTTTATAAGGTAGCGAAATAGTTCGTAACAATGAAAACAAGGTAGCTTATATGACGACACAAGATATTTTGTAAGATAGCGGAAAATATTTTATGAGTTGACGGCAACATAGTTTACGAGAAGATTACGTGACGGCTTATAATGTAACAGTAATGGGTTTATAATATGGTAACAAATAGTTTACAAGCTGACAACCCAATAGTTTATAAAGTGGCAATGTAAGTAGTTTATAAGAGACACGAAGTAGTTCATAAGATGAGACGAAATAGTTTATAAATTGACAGCGAAATAGTTTATAACGACAACGAAATAGTTCAGGAGGTGACAACGAAATGGTTTGTAAGATGACTACAAAGTAGTTTATAATAGGGTAGCAAAAGAGTTTATAAATAACTGTAGAATAGGTTATAAGATGGAAACAAATTAGTTCATTAAATGATAGTCAAATAAGTTATGAGGTAATAGTAGGATAATTATAAGATGTTATCAAAACGATTTATATAATGATATCAAAATAGTTTTTAAGGTGTTAGCGAAATGGTTTATAAAATTTTGGCAAAATAGTTTATAAACGACGACGAAATAGGTTAAAAGATGAAAAACGAGTTAGTTTGTAAAAATGATTGCGAAAATAGTTTATGAGATGATAGTAGAATACTTTATAAGATAATGACAAAATAGTTTATAGGACGACAATGAAATAGTTTATAGGATGATATTATAATAGTTGTTAATTAATAGTGAAATGGTTTATAAGACGATAGTAAAGTGATTAATAAGCTGTTTAGCAAAACGGTTCGTAGACTGACGGAAAGTAGTTTATAAACGACAGTGTCTCTGTTTATAAGACGATGCTAGTGTAGTTCATACGACAACATCCAAATAGTTTATACTAGTAAAATGATTTATAAAGTAATAGTGAAATAGGTTGTAAGACGGTAATTAATAGATTTGAGGAATAACTTACCTAAATTTTTAGAGAATTGAAGTGTAACTGACGAAATTGTCCGCTTAGGGTTTAGAATCATAGGGTTTAGAATCATCCGCTTAATACACGAAATTCACAGGGAAGTACTAGTGCAAAACTGTTAGGGGTTACGGTCTAAGTCTATTTAGGTTTCACTAGGCAAGGCAGGAGAAATCTCTCCTTAAGCATTAACATTATATTTGATGGTGTTAGAGTTCCTGTGAGCTTTTACCTCCCAAATACAATTCGCACAGTTCAGATTTAGACACTTATTCTTGTAATGTCCTGATTTTCCATACTCATAATAGGTACCTCAGGTTTCTAATTTGCCACTGCGGTCTCTAAGTCGTTATTGAAACGGGTCTCCCACAATCTCTAGTCATATGGACAACTCTCTGGTATTTGTTACACTTCATAGTGCATGGCCCAGTGTGGTGCAACTTACGTTTGTTGTAGAAGGGTAACTTTCCTACATGTCAAATTTTGTTATTTGGTCTAGCAATGTAAGCTCGCACGGCTTTTGTCGTTCACTTTGTTGTTGGCATTCCTTACCACCTCGGTTTCCTAACGTACGACCTGATCCATTTAGTCGTGAGCCATGTGGATTCTTGCATAGACAATAATAACTTCATAGCATGTATCATTTGTTGGTGATAATTACGCTCGAATCCACTCGAAACACATGCTTTTGTCTTGTTGTCAGTATTTTCTTCATAATCGAAACGCAGCGAAGACAAATAAAATAAGTCGAATTTCAAAAGTCTCGTGTTCCTCCAAAAAATGAAATATATGTGAAGGGTTAAATAATCCAACATGTTTCTAGAGTTACGAAGGAGTAAGAACGATTGAGACGTTACAGTATGACGTAGGTGTTTTCGAAAGTAAAGGGACGAGTGTTTCCAAACTCGGATTAGGTCTTCGGATATGTAAGATACGAAGGGTTTCGGCAACTCTGCCCAAATTTCAACGTATTTGAAACGATATTATGTAAAGTCATGAAAAGTTTAAAAAGCTCATCCGTATGTACACACGATGGTTTAAGCAATAAACGAGACCATTGTTTCAATCACAATGTCTTAGAAAAGTTTAGAGACCATTGTCTGTCACTCACAATGTCTTAACAAAAGAAAATAGATTTATATAACAACTTCTATATATAAAAAAAATAAGGAATATACGTAAGGTAAACGTGAACATAGAAAAAGATAAACGCAAGACAAAACGATAAAGCCTCATAGCAAAAAGGCTTAAGTGCAAAAAACCACGAAAACCAAACCATAAAACACAGGAATTAGGGGGGGGGGGGGGGGGGGGGGGGGGGGGGGGGGGGGGGGGACAATTAACACAGGCAGAGATAAACCCATATCATTAGCAGCTCAAGCCAAAATGATAATCACGTATACGCCATAAGCAAAAGCAGCAGTATAGGCACGATATAAAAGCACAAGGATCACATACTGGTTATAGACCAGACATAGATATTCTACCTGGTTCTCTATAACCTTGGCTCTGGATACCAATCTGTCACCCCCCAGACGGGGCCTGGACGGAATACGTGTCCGAGGGAGTGACGTCATAATATACATTACACAAAGTACGAGGGAACGACCACTAATGGACGTTTTGAAAATCATAACTCGTTGTATTTATTAAAAATAGATAAGTCTTACAAGGTTTCAAATAAAATTAAAACGTTGCGGAAGCATAATTAAGTTTTCCAAAGTCAACGAGTATGAAGGATAAATAATGTCTTGATAATTGGTATCATATTGCACGTAGACTCCACATAGCACACTAGAATCGCAAAGCTAAGCACATAGAAAAACATCTTAAAACGGTCAACATAAAGTGGGTGAGTTCATAGGTTTAAGTAAAGTATTTACGAGACTAAAAAATGTTTAGTGAATACTGCTTCACTCGCAGTATTATGAAAAGTGTTTCGTAATTAGAGATGCTCAACAAAAGTAGTGTGGACCACAAGATTTAAAACGTATGACTATTGTAACACATACAATATTCGTCAAAAGTATTTACATTGCGCTAAGCTCATGACACCGAAGCCTTAAGTATATGTTGTTTACAAGTTGGTGCCCCAATAGGTGCATTTCCAAACACCTAGAGTTCCCAAATTAAATGTGCATGTTTTCATGGTAGTGCGTTGTTATCTACCCGGACGGGGAAGTTCAATCCCAATAGATCTATTCACAGCATTGCCCTTCTACAACCTTCTCGAAAATGTACACTGAATTTCTCTTGGTCTCCACACATGAAATCACCGGTATATCTTTATATAATGGAGTATCCTCTCTCTCTCGCACCGCCCTTGATTTGCGCATGGTCACGCCACATCCGACTACTCAGTACACACACTGTTCTAGCTTCTCAATAAAGGCACTCTCAGCGAACAGCTCTACTGATACAAAGCAACATATGCGACCGACATCTCTCTAACTGATACTACCTCACTCAAAGCATATAACTTAAAACCAATCTACTAAGTCTGAGTTCTCTACATACGCAGTCTGAGTTTACAAGGCAAAATGATACTCATGTTTACGCCATAGCAAAAGTACGTAAGGATCACATATTGGTTATAGACCAGACCTAGATATTCTACCTGGTTCTCTATAACCTTGGCTCTGGATACCAATCTGTCACACCCCCAGACGGGGCCTGGACGGAATACGTGTTCGAGGGCGTGACGTCATAATATACGTTACACAAAGTACGAGAGAATGACCACTAATGGACGTTTTGAAAATCATAACTCATTGCATTTATTAAAAATAGATAAGTCTTACAAGATTTCAAATAAAATTAAAACGTTGCGGAAGCATAATTAAATTTTCCAAAGTCAACGGGTATGAAGGATAAATAAAGTCTTGATAAATGGTATCATATTGCACGTAGACTCCACATAGCACATCATAGAAGTCCAAAGCTAAGTACCTGAGAAAAACATGCTTAAAACGGTCAATATAAAATTGGTGAATTCATAGGTTTAAGTAAAGTATTTATGATAATAAAAAACGTTTAGTGGATACGGATTCACTCACAGTATTATGAAAAGCGTTTAGTATTTGGAAACGTTCAACAAAAGTAGTGTGGACCACAAGATTTTAAAACGTATGACTATTGTAACACATACAATATCCGTCAAAAGTATTTACATTGCGCTAAGCTCATGACACCGAAGCCTTAAGTACACGTTGTTTACAAATTGGTGCCTTAGTTGGTGCATTGCCAAACACCTAGAGTTCCTCAAATGAAATGCGCCCGTTTACATGGTAGTGCGTTGTTATCTACCCGGACGGGGAAGTTCAATCCCAATAGATCTATTCACAGCATTCGCGCTTACTTGAGCGGTATCTCCGATCAAGAAATTAACAGTTCATGATAGTGGGGACTTCATGGCAATAGGGTAACTTAGGCAAACACATAAACAAGTAAGAGTTTAATAAAGCACTTGTGTCCAATGTAAAAGTAACCATCGTATTCGTAAAAGCTTTAAGTACTTAAATCCATAAGTAGAAAGAGTGTGATATCAATCATGTAGACGAATTTGCAAATGAGCATATAAATGAGTTTGGAATCAATAATGTAAACGAGTTTGTAAACGAGAATGTTTCTTACCCTAAAAGTTATAAGTATATATAAAACAAGTCAAATGTGGGGCTATGAACTCACAGTAAATGATGAAGTAAAGCAGCTGATAACGAATGATCACACGGCGGTGTACAACTGTACCCGGTCACGACCTAGAGAATAACGGTTTGACTCAGAGTTGATACTACGTGAAATTATGGTAATGCATAGGAGTTCTTAAGCGTAGTTGTACTTTATTCACGAAAGAAGTTTTGATAACGTTAGTTGTATGGTGGCCGGAGTGGTTTTGACTCGATAATACGTATTACGATAATCAGTACCAAATATATAACATAGTAGGAAAAATAACGAAAGTAAATAAGTTTCATGTTTTTAATTTACATAATAAGTAATAGAAATTTTATAATTATTAAGTTTATAAAATTTATTTCGTCTTTTTGCCGATATTAAGAAATTACTTGAAATTGCGTATATTTAAATGTACCTTAGTTTATTTATCAAATCTAAGTATATATATTATTTATTATTTATAAATAATAAGATTTCGTCCTTTTGTCGAGTATTGAGAAAATAAGTTTTCAAAATAATTCTAAGTATAAATTTTTTATAAAATTTCGGCATGACCCGTTCGTATATATTCGTTTCTCAAAGTCATAGACTTTAATCCCAAAACACTTTCAAATACTTTTCATAAATCGACACATCCTTAAGTATAGGTTTAAGTTACGATGTCAATAAGTAATATTTATAAGTTCAAAATAAGTAATAAGCATCTAGCTTACCAATAAGCTATTTAATAAGCCAAGATAAGCCAAAATAAGTCAACCAATAAGCCAAGTCGTGGGTTTTAGCCACGAGTTAGGCTTGGTTGTTGGGTCGAAGCCCATGAAGACTTTTAAACTCATACGAGCTTATTTATTTAGTCCGATAAGCTTAATCCTTCATCAGTAAGCACAAATAAGCCACAAAAATAAGTAGAAAACTAAGACGATAACCAAATAAGCATAAAGTTCGAACCTTTATGGTTCTTTATAAAGTTCGACGACCATATAAGCTCAAATAAGCTCTCACAAGCTTATTAATAAGCTTAAATAAGCAAATAAGCATTTAGAAATTATTTCTTTATAAAAGTACCACCACGACAACACAACTATATGTATTTTTATAAATTTCGAACTAGACATAAACCTTTTTAAGGTTTATGTAAATTTTAAAGCTTTGATTTTTATAAAACGATTTGTACAACTAGTTTCTAAACATCATAAGGATCAAGGAAGTACAAGAAAATTTTGAAAAAGATGAACTTACGAAGATGACGGTTTAGAAGGTGATTAAAGACCAAAGAACACCCCAAATGATGTTCTAATACCCAAAATAACTATAAGGATCAACCCCGAATAACCTTTAGCTTCTAATGATCTTGATCAAAAATAAAAGTGTGTGTTTGTGTGTGTGTTTTGCCGCGGATGAACAAAGAAAAAGAAGAGAGGGAGAGGTTTTTAAGTTTGTGTGTTTTCTTGAGAGAGAAATGTTTAAGGATGAATGAATAATAGTGGTATGAACCTAGACATTTATCTTGCACACTCAAAATAGAATCCTAAGCCAATTTCAAAATATCTTGCACTAGGAGGGAACCAACTAGCAAAAGTTTAGGAAAGATGTTGGTGATGGGGGGTGTGGACACAACAAGGACAAAAAGGGGAGGGTGTTTTTTAAAATTTAAATTTTGGTTATGAAAGAGGGAATCCCATGAACCTTTGATATTTATTTTACACTTTAGGTATTTTCCAACGAGATCGACGGTATACGTAAAAACTGAAAACGTGCGATAATTTATTTGAAAATTCTGAAAATTTAAATATTTAACCGAAATGCAAAAACGCGATATTTATTAAAAGACTACATTAATTAGCAAGCCAGAGCGCATCCAGTAACAATTCTCAGATACACGCGGGTGAACTCCCCGTTTAAACGTAAAATTACTCGCAATTAATAAGAGTCAAACTAAAGTACGAAAAGTCAACGACAAAAATTAGAAATTTTTACGGGGTGTGACATCCTTTCCCCATTAGAAAAGCTTTGTCCTCAAAGCTTAAGACGTGACGTTCGGTGCAATTACGAATTTAGCAAATGGATACGGGTATTTCTTCTGAAACTGGTCTTCACGTTCCCAGGTGAACTCGGGACCTCTTCTCAAGTTTCAACGAACCTTAACGATAGGGATACAACTTTGCTTTAGACGCTTGACCTCGCGGTCCGTGATTTCGACAGTTTCTTCGATGAAATGAAGCGTGTCGTCGATTTGGATCTCATCCAACAGAATTACTTGAGTTTCATCGGACAAACACTTCTTCAAGTTCGACACACGAAAGGTACTATGAACTCGACTGAGTTGTTCTGGAAGTCCAAGTCGATAGGCAACGGTTCCTACCTTTGCTAGAATCTTAAAAGGTCCAATATATCTAGGGTTCAGCTTTCCCCGTTTGCTAAAATGTATCACTCCTTTCCAAGGCGATACCTTCAACATGACCCTATTTCCAACTTGAAATTCTAAGGGATTGTGTCTCATGTTAGCGTAATCTTTTTGATGATCACGATTACCTATGTCGTGTCGTAACAACTTGTTGTCTTTGGTAGCCTTGTGATAAAATCCATGGCTATATCATCCCATTTCTAATGGGGTATTTCTGGTTGTACCAGTAAACCGGATGTCTCTGGTAATCGTCCATCATCTTTAAACATGTCAAGCATTTGCTGACATAGGTGGCAATGCCTGCTTCCATGTTGGGCCATTGGTATAACTGCTTAAGATTATGATGTGTGTTATCCGATCCAGAGTGGATGGAATAGTTATAAACATGGTACACTTCATGCCATGCAGGTAGTGTTCCCAACACTTGAGAGTAACCTAATTGCTCCTAATTCTAGGTCGTGAGTCGTGTAGTTCTTCTTATGAACTTTTGGTTTTCGAGAGGCGTAAGCTATCACCTTCTCCTTCTGCATCCTTATAGTACCTAATCCACTATGCGGAGCGTCATAATAAACTACGAAGCTTTCCATTCCTTCGGGAAATGTGAAAATTTGGTGTACTATAAAGTTTCTACAATAACAATCGAAATGCTTCATCTTCTTTATCTACCTATTCATATTTCACATTTTTCTGAGTCAGTATGGTTAGAGGTTTCTCTATCCTAGAGAAACCTTCGATAAATCGTCGGTAGCAATCGACAAGACCTAAGAATTTTGCGTATCTTTGTTGGAGTCGTAAACGTTGCATAATCCTTGATTGACTAAATCTTGGCAGGATCAACGTGAAGGCCTTGAATATCAACAACGTGGCCGAGAAATTGCACTTTCAGGAGCCAGAATTCACACTTAGAGAATTTGGCGTACAATTCCTTATTCTTAAACAATTCTAAGATAAGCCTAAGGTGTTCCTCGTGCTCCTCATTTCTCCTTAAGTACGTAAAGGTATCATTGATGAATACTATCACCAACTTATCCAAGTACGGTTTACACACTCGATTCATGAGATCCATGATTACCTCTGATGCGTTGGTCAAACCAAATGGTATGACCTGAAACTCGAAACGTCCATAATGGATCCTACATGCGGTCTTAGCAATATCCTTTTGAGCATACGACATACTACGTCGGAGACGGTCAACTCTCTGCCTCTTAACAACTAACATACCTCTGAGTCTCATGTTATCCCGCTCCAACGTACCAATCCTATCAAACAACTCAGCTCTTTGTTCTCTAGAAACTATTGATGCATACCCATCACTCTTATTTCCTTGAATCATTAAGGTTTCATCACCTAGGGGATACGGATAATCTCCTTATTACAAACATTTACGGCGTGGTACTTTGACAACCAATCCATGCTGATGATACCGTTAAAACTACTGAGTTCTACGGGCATTGAGCCGATGTTGAACGGGTGGCTTAGAAAGTTTAGGGTACAACCTCGAATTATAGAATTGGTTCCTATTATTTTCCTGTTAGCTAACTCTATAGTGCACTTAGAAGTCTAAGAAAACAGAAAATTCGAAACTTCTATCGGCTATGTTCTATGTACTTGCAATAATTGTGTCCTTTGCTTTAACTTTAGGTCCATTAAGAGTCTTGTCGGTACGAGAACCTCATAATTTTCATGATCCTAACTGACTAACATGTAAGTCAATTATAGGAAATCTCCTAGTTCTCTTGGTTATAATCCAATTAGGAGGATAAGTTCATTACGTTCTAGAGTCTTACAATTCGTAATTACCATGACTACAGGAAACATGATTTGGTCTCTCGGCCAAGGGTATGGTGTTTCTATATGCTAAGGTCGAGGAAAAATCTGCTTAGTTATGACGCTTACGAATACGAATACACGTGACCGATACGACTCACGAATACGCACGCAAAATATTAATAAAACACGAGTACAATATAATCCCGTTGACAATGTAGAGAAAAGAAAGAAAATAGAAATGGAAAGTAAGGGTAAATTGACAAAATTTTATGGTGACTACTCCCAGCATAGCATGGTCCTTCCTGAATTATACATAGGTGATCAAGCTATGTACAATTTAAGGACTAACGATGAAATGCTCATTTTGTCAAACTAGTGTTATGTTTAAAAATCTTATACGGTATAAAAGATATAGTTTATAAGGTAACAAAACAGTTCGTAGCAATGACAACAAGGTAGTTTATATGGCGACACAAGATATTTTGTAAGATAGCGGAAAATATTTTATGAGATGATAGCAAAATAGTTTACGAGAAGGTTACGTGACGGTTTATAATGTAACAGTAAAGGGTTTATAATATGGTAACAAATAGTTTACGAGCTGACAACCCAATAGTTTATAAGGTGGCAACGGAAGTAGTTTATAAGAGACACGAAGTAGTTTATAAGATGACGATGAAATAGTTTATAAATCGACAGCGAAATAGTTTATAAACGACAACGAAATAGTTCATGAGGTGGCAAAGAAATGGTTTGTAAGATGACTGCAAAGTAGTTTATAATAGGGTAGCAAAATAGTTTATAAATAACTATAAAATAGGTTATAAGATGGAAACGGATTAGTTCATTAAATGATAGCCAAATAAGTTACGAGGTAATAGTAGGATAATTATAAGATGTTGACAAAACAGTTTATAGAATGATATCAAAATAGTTTATAAAGTGTTAGCGAAATGGTTTATAAAATTATGTCAAAAGAGTTTATAAACGACGACAACATAGGTTAAAAGATGAAAAACGAGTTAGTTTGTAAAATGATTGCGAAAATAGTTTATGAGATGATAGTAGAATACTTTATAAGATAATGACAAAATGGTTTATAGGACGACAATGAAATAGTTTATAAGATGATATCATAATAGTTTGTTAATCAATAGTGAAATGGTTTATAAGACGATAGTAAAGTGATTAATAAGCTGTTTAGCAAAACGGTTCGTAGACTTACGGAAAATAGTTTATAAATGACAGTAACTCTGTTTATAAGACGATGATAGTATGGTTCATACGATAACATCCAAATAGTTTATACTAGTAAAATGGTTTATAAAATAATAGTGAAATAAGTTGTAAGACGGTAATAGATTTGAGGAGTACATTACATAAATTATTAGAGAATTGAAGTGTAACTGACGAAATCATCATGACATAAAATGAACAGAGGGTTTAAAATCATCCACTCAATACATGAAATTCACAGGGAAGTACTAGTGCAAAATTGTTAGGGGTTACGGTCCAAGTCTATTTAGGTTTCACTAGGCAAGATAGGAAAAATCTCTCCTTAGGCATTAGCATTATCTTTGACGGCGTTAGAGTTCCTGCGAGTTTTTACGTTCCAAAACTGGTTCATATGGTTTAGCCTTCGACAATCACTAAATTGTCATGTCCTGGATTTCCACACTCCTAATGGGTACCCCAGGTTTCTAATTTGCCACTGTGGCCTCTAAGTTGTTATCAAAACGGGTGTCTTAAAATCTCTAGTCATATGGTCAACTCTCTTATAGTTATTGCACTCATCAGTGCATGACCCAGTGTGGTGCCACTTACACTTGTTGTAGAAGGGTAACTTTCCCACATAATCACTTTTGTTATTTGGTCTAGCAATGTGAGCTCTCGCGACCTTTTGTCGTTTATCTTGTTGGCATTCCTTACCACATTGGCTTCCTAACGTACGACCTAATCCATTGAGTTGTGGGTTATGCGAGTTTTTGCCTCATAGACAATAATAACTTCAATAGCATTATCAGTTTGTTGGGTGATAATACGCTCGATCCTCGCGAAACTCATTCTTTGTCTTGTTGTCAGTATTTTCTTCATAATCGAACGCAGTGAAGAAAATAAAATAAGTCGAATTTCAAAAGTCGTGTTTCCAAAAATGAAATGTTATGAGGTGATGGGTTAAATAATCAACATGTTTCTAGAAGTTACGAGGAGTAAGAAAGATTGAGACGTTACGGTATGACGTAGGTGTTTCGAAAGTATGGGACGAGTGTTCAAACTCGGATTTGGCTTCGGATAGTAAGATAACGTAGGGTCGGCAGACTGCGACAAATTTCAACGTTATGTGAAACGATATTATGTAAAGTCATGAAAAGTTTTAAAGCTCATCGTATTACTCACGATGGTTTAGCAATAAACGAGACCATTGTGTCATTCACAATGTCTTAGAAAAGTTTAGAGACCATTGTGTCACTCACAATGTCTTAGGAAAAATTTAGTATTTTATATAGACAACTTCTATATATAAAAAAACAAGGAAATATACGTAAGGTAAACGTGAACATAGAGAAAAGATAAACGCAAGACAAACGTAAGCTCATAGCAAAATAGGGCTTAAGGGCAAAAATACACGAAAACCAACATAAACACAGGGAACGATTAACACAGGGCAGAGGTAAACCCATATCATAGCAGGCTCAAGCCAAAATGATACTCACGTATACGCCATAGCAAAAGCACGTATAAGGCACACATAAAAGCACGTAAGGATCACATACTGGTTATAGACCAGACCTAGATATTCTACCAGGTTCTCTATAACCTTGGCTCTGGATACCAATCTGTCACACCCCCAGACGGGGCCTGGACGGAATACGTGTCCGAGGGAGTGACGTCATAATATACATTACACAAAGTACGAGAGAACGACCACTAATGGACGTTTTGAAAATCATAACTCGTTGTATTTATTAAAAATAGATAAGTCTTACAAGGTTTCAAATAAAATTAAAACGTTGCGGAAGCATAATTAAGTTTTCCAAAGTCAACGAGTATGAAGGATAAATAATGTCTTGATAAATGGTATCATATTGCACGTAGACTCCACATAGCACATCATAGAAGTCCAAAGCTAAGCACCTGAGAAAAACATGCTTAAAACGGTCAACATAAAGTTGGTGAATTCATAGGTTTAAGTAAAGTATTTACGATAATCAAAAACGTTTAGTGGATACTGTTTCACTCACAGTATTATGAAAAGTGTTTAGTATTTGGAAACGTTCAACAAAAGTAGTGTGGACCACAAGATTTCAAAACGTATGACTATTGTAACACATACAATATCCGTCAAAAGTATTTACGTTGCGCTAAGCTCATGACACCGAAGCCTTAAGTACACGTTGTTTACAAATTGGTGCCCTAGTAGGCGCATTGCCAAACACCTAGAGTTTCTCAAATGAAATGCGCCCGTTTACATTGTAGTGCGTTGTTATCTACCCGGACGGGGAAGTTCAATCCCAATAGATCTATTCACAGCATTCGCCCTTACTCGACTGGTACATCTGGTCAAGAAATTAACGGTTCATGATAGTGGGGACTTCATGCCAATAGGGTAACTTAGGCAAACAGTAAACAAGTAAGAGTTCAATAAAGCACTTGTGACCAATGTAAAAGTAACCATCGTATTCGTAAAAGCTTTAAGTACTAAAATCCATAAGTAGAAAGAGTGTGATATCAATCATGTAGACGAATTTGCAAACGAGCATATAAATGAGTTTGGAATCAATAATGTAAAAAAGTTTGTAAACGAGCATGTTTCTCACCCCAAAAGTTATAAGTATATATAAAACAAGTAAAATGTGGGGCTTTGAATTCACAGTAAATGATGAAGTAAAGCAGCTGATAACGAATGATCACACGACGGTGTACAACTGTACCCGGTCACGACCTAAAGAATAACGGTTTGACTCAGAGTTGATACGACGTGAAATTATGGTAATGCATATGAGTTCTTAAGCGTAGTTGTACTTTATTCACGAAAGAAGTTTTGATAATGTTAGTTGTATGGTGGTCGTAGTGGTTTTGACTCGATAATACGTATTACGATAATTAGTACCAAATGTATAACATAGTAGGAAAAATAACGAAAGTAAATAAGTTTCGGCAGTTTACCCGGTAACCCAAAATAATAACTAGGATGTCTTTGATATAAATGTTTTCATGTTTTTAATTTACATAATAAGTAATAGAAATTTTATATTTATAAAATTTATATTTATCGTCTTTTAGTCGGGTATTAAAATAATAATATTTATTATTTCATCTTTTTGTCGATATTAAGAAATTACTTGAAATTGCGTATATTTAAATGTATCTTAGTTTATTTATCAAATCTAAGTATATATATTATTTATTATTTATAAATAATAAGTTTTTGTCCTTTTGTCGAGTTTTGAGAAAATAAGTTTTCAAAATAATTCTAATTATAAAAATTTTATAAAATTTCGGCATGACCCATTCGTATATATTCGTTTCCCAAAGTTATAAAATTTAATCCCAAAACACTTTCAAACACTTTTCATAAATCGACACATCTTTAAGTATAGGTTTAAGTTACGATGTCAATAAGTAATATTTATAAGTTCAAAATAAGTAATAAGCATCTAGCTTACCAATAAGTTATTTAATAAGCCAAGATAAGCCAAAATAAGTCAACCAATAAGCCAAGTCGTGGGCTTTTAGCCACGAGTTGGGCTTGGTTGTTGGGTCGAAGCCCATGAAGACTTTTAAACTCATGTGAGCTTATTTATTAAGTTTGATAAGCTTAATCCTTCATCAATAAGCACAAATAAGCCACGAAAATAAGTAGAAAACTAAGACTATAACCAAATAAGCATAAAGTTCGAACATTTATGGTTCTTTATGAAGTTCGACGACCATATAAGCTCAAATAAGCTCTCACGAGCTTATTAATAAGCTTAAATAAGCAAATAAGCATTTAGAAATTATTTCTTTATAAAAGTACCACCACGACAACACAACTATATGTATTTTTATAAATTTCAAACTAGACATAAACCTTTTTAAGGTTTATGTAAATTTTAAAGCTTTGATTTTTATAAAACGATTTGTACAACTAGTTTCTAAACATCATAAGGATCAAGGAAGTACAAGAAAATTTTGAAAAAGATGAACTTACGAAGATGGCGGTTTAGAAGGTGATTAAAGACCAAAAAACACCCAAAATGATGTTCTAATACCCAAAATAACTATAAGGATCAACCTCGAATAACCTTTAGCTTCTAATGATCTTGATCAAAAATAAAAGTGTGTGTTTGTGTGTGTGTTTTGTGGCGGACGAACAAAGAAAAAGAAGAGAGGGAGAGGTTTTTAAGTTTGTGTGTTTTCTTGAGAGAGAAATGTTTAAGGATGAATGAATAATAGTGGTATGAACCTAGACATTTATCTTGCACACTCAAAATAGGATCCTAAGCCAATTTCAGAATATCTTGTACTAGGAGGGAACCAACTAGCAAAAGTTTAGGAAAGATGTTGGTGATGGGGGGTGTGGACGCAACAAGGACAAAAAGGGGAGGGGTTTTTGAAATTTAAAATTTTGGTTATGAAAGAGGGAATCCCATGAACCTTTGATATTTATTTTACACTTTAGGTATTTTCCAACGACATTGACGGTATACGTAAAAACTGAAAACGTGAGATAACTTATATGAAAATTCTGAAAATTTAAATATTTAACCGAAATGCAAAAACGCGACATTTATCAAAAGACTACATTAATTATCAAGCCGGGGCGCATCCGGTAACGATTCTCAGATACACGCGGGTGAACTCCCCGTTTAAACGTAAAATTACTCGCAATTAATATGAGTCAAACTAAAGTACGAAAATTCAACGACGAAAATTAGAAATTTTTACGGGGTGTGACAGTAAAGGAATTCATATTGTCAAGCAACCCAAAGCTTCTCTTGAAGCTTTTGTGGATGATGACTGGGCTAAGTGTCTTGTTACTAGGAAGTCTGCCACAAGTTTTTGTATTAAGCTAAATGGATCTTTGGTTTCTTGGAAAAGCAAGAAACAGAATACTCTTTCTAAGTCCTCAGCAGAAGCTGAATATAGGGCTATGGCTTCTGTAACTTCTGAAGTTACTTGGATATTGAAAATTTTAAGAGATCTTGAACGGGATCAAGCTTTACCAGTTAAACTTTTTTGTGATAGTCAAGCTGCAATTAAAATTGCAGCTAATCCCGTCTTTCACGAGAGAACAAAACATTTAGAAATTGATCTACATTTTGTAAGGGAATTTTTTTTGTCAGGAATTATTAAAACTCAAAAAATTGTTTTAGCTGTTCAACCAACAGACATTTTTACAAAAGGACTTGATAAAAATTAGCATGAAAACTTGGTTTTAACACTAGGATTGATTGATGTTTTCCAGGTTAAAGTTAAGGGGGGATGTTAAAATTAACTTTATCCTGGAAATAAAGTCTGAGGACTAATGTTACCTTTTTTGAAAGTTGTTTTGTAGTGTTTCAAGTTTGTGCTGCTTTTGGTTTTCTGAAGGAAGTTGGAGGGCCTTTTCTACCAAAGTTGGGAAGTGAAGCTAATGTATAAAAGGAAAAGATAGATAAAGAGATTCATTATCTCTCTGCTTCATTCTCTCTCTCTCTAAACTCATACGCTCCTCTCTCTTTGTAACCCTAATTTCATCCAAAGATCATCTTAATCTCGTTTGTTTTGTTTCTGAGATTATAATAGTACAATTATATCAATTAGATAATTGGGTTACACCTGAATAGCAGTGGTAACCTTTGATTGATTGAGATCAATGTATCAGTTGTATTGTGTTCTTGAATTGAGATTCAAGAACTTGTTTTAATAATAATATGTTTTTTTATCAGTTTTTGAGTTTTTCTCCCTCAAATGCTGAGACGAATCCAATAAGGGTTGGAGGATGCTCGATCACCCTCAATGGGGCAATTGTAGCTTGGTTAATAGCTAATGTTTCATAGAGTCTTCAATCTGCCCCTGAACGGCCTCATATCTAATTAACAATGACACATTTATTGTATCCAATTCTCCATCTTCACTACCATTTAAACCAACGTTTCCCCATTTTGTTCATTTCTCAACTAGTCAAGTAGTTGTATGTTACTATCGAAAATAATATCATTGAATCCATATCTCGAACGATTGAAACTCCAATTTCAGCTACTAAAACAATAATAGTAATCGAGAAAAAACTGAGACCAGTCTTAATACAAATACCTTGGCTTCAGTACCCGTTTCAATGTGTATCTAGTGAAATATTTAAACATATATATTAATTCCATGTACAATATGTTATGCAAGATATGTGTTTGAAAATGTCGGTAGTTCATACCTAAAAGAAAAATGACTTTGTTTAAATGTGAATCTGGCTTAGATATCATACCCGGGACGTAGACTTTCTTATTTTGCTCCTTTGAGATATTTAAAGATAGGGATTTGCTAACCAATGAAACTAACACTACAAGAAAAATGAGTTTTAGTGACAAAAATTGAGTGACGACTTTCTTTTTTGGTCACTATTCAGTGACGATTATAATATATGGTCATTATTTTTCGTCACTGGTACAAAGTCAGTGACGAAACATATA
>BQNB010028046.1:2320-57023 GCA_026074375.1 Tanacetum coccineum | reverse complement strand
TTTCATTGATTATTTTTAGATTATACTTATTATATATATTTTATTATATATTATATATATAAAAGGTCTAGTTTAAAAATCAAACAATCAATGGGCAATTATGATGGAAACAATCTTAAAGGCTTATGGCCTTTGGGAAACACTTGTAGCTACAAAAAAAGTAGATGAAAGAAAGATACATACAACAAAAGCAATGATTCTCACAACATTGCCGGAAGATATTCTAATGCAAGTTGCACAGTACGAGACTGCAAAGAAAGTATGGGAATCAATTAAAGTACGATATATAGGAGAGCAACGAGTTCATAAAGCACGGCTACAAACTTTAAGGAGCGAATTTGAGACTTTGAAAATGAAAGATAACGAAACCGTAAGCGACTTTGCCGGAAAATTGGGAAGCATAAGAGGCAAATTTAAAAGTCTTGGTTCAACTCTTAAAGACAAAACACTCGTCAGAAAGTTACTGAACTCCGTTCCAAAGAAGTTTCTACCGATCGTAGCATCTATCGAGCAATATTCCGAGATTGATACAATGTCATTTGAAGAAGCAATGGGAAGAATAATAACTTTTGAAGAACGCATCAAAAGTCAAGATGAACCAGAAGAAAATTATCAAAACAAACTTCTAATGGCAAGATCAAGTAATCAAAATCATGGTAGTGGTCGAGGAAGAAACTTTAGTAAAGGAGAAAAAGGACGTGGAACAAGTTTTCAACAAAATACAAGAGAACAAAACAAGAAAGAAATGAGATGCTATGAATGTGGTGACTTAGGTCATTTTGCACGTGAATGCACCAAATGGAAGAAGAAAGACAAGGAGGAAAAAGCACACTTCATTTATGAGACTGACGATGAACCAACGCTGCTGTGAAGAACAAGATAAAAGCAAGTTGAAGACCTACCTTAAACCAAAGTTTAGTTTAAGGGGGAGTGTTGATAGTTAACCTAAACTTTGGGTTAAATATATCAAGTCAGAAAGTTTAGTATATTTTATGTAATTATGTAAAATTCTGTATAAACCCAAATTGTATTGGGCTGGGTCATAGATAACGGTATAAACCATTTTTTTAGGTCGTGTCTTTTACTTTTAGTGAATCAGTATGCCTCTTCCAACAGTCATGATGTATCAAGGCATCGATTCATCTAGTATATATAGGATAGGAATCTGTAAACAAAGATCAATCGAATACAAAAATAGATTCATACATACCTGTGTTTTTATCAGCAAGTTTAAGTTCTAATAGAATGCCCCTGCCTTTTTATTTGCCATGAAAGTCGCGCCAGCTTTAGAAGCTGGGTGCACCGTAGTAATCAAGCCAGCTGAAAACACGCCTCTTGTGGGTCTCTTTATGGCTTACTAATCTAAACTAGTAAATCAAGATTTATTAAAAGGACCATACTTATAGGTTGTTCTTGCTCTGCAGGCCGGTGTTCCTGATGGGGTAATTAACGTGGTCAATGGGTTCGGAAGCACGGCTGGTGCTGCCGTTAGCTCTCATATGGACATTGACGCGATGACTTTTTATTTTTTGTTGGTAAACATTACATTGATTTGCTTTGCAATACAACTGATGCGGTATCAATCAAGGTTACTTTTACGGGTTCCACCAAAAGTTGGACGTACCGTAATGCTAGCCGCGGCAGAAAGCAATCTGAAACCTGTATCACTTGAATTGGGAGGAAAATCGCCTTTTATTGTATTCGACGACGCAGATATTGAAAAAGCCGCGGAGATTGCTGTTTTGGGAAATCTATCCAATAAAGTACAGTTCAATACATCATCAAGTTAATGATTGTATATATTTTGTATAAAGACTAGTGAATAATATCATGCTATACGCCTATACAAACAGGGTGAAATGTGCGTGGCAGGATCTCGTGTTTTTGTACACGAAGGAATTTATGATGCTTTTGTCAAGAAACTGGAAGCAATGGTGAAAATTTGGGCAACAGGAGACCGTTTTGATGCCGCCACTCATCATGGTCCTCAGGTATAACAAAGTTTTTGTTTACAACCTTTTAAAAGTCCTTGTGGTTTCTATCTGCATAATGTTGATTCTTCCCTTGTATAGAATAACAAACAACAATACAAAAAAGTTCTTTCGCACATTGAGCTTGGCAAGAAGGAAGGTGCAACTTTGGTAACTGGTGGCAAGCCGTTTGGAAATAAAGGATACTACATCGAGCAGACTTTATTCACAAACGTTATGGTATGTCTGATAACTTTTTGTTGTCATAAGGAAGCAAGTGATATGAATGTTACTTGGCTGAAAAATAAAAGGCAAATCTTTATTAAAAAAAGTTTATACATACTCATTTTCTTGTTTTGTTTCAGGATGAAATGACCATAGCAAAGGAAGAAATATTTTGCCCTGTTATAATGGTCCTCAAATTCTAGTAACTCTTCAAAAAATTTTATTGAGATAGTTCTATTAGTGACATTTCTTTACCAACTTAGTAGCAATAACAAGCAAGTTGTTGGGCCGATTCAATGCCCAGTAATCAGCGCCTGGATTTAAAAAGAAATTAGGCTAAATATTAAGGAACCCGCTGAGTGGATCAACGGGTATTGAAGAACCTATGAGTAATGGGACTCAGAGGTTATGAAAGGAATCTTTGAGTGCAAAGCCTCCGAGAGACATATTCAAGTCAAAGGCATCGTCAAGGAAGTCAAAGATTACTTGAAGACATACTCATCAGCTGAGATGGATATCAGCTGGTATGTAGAAGGAATACGCTGAAGTTCTAAGGAGAGTCAAAGGAGGCAATACTCTGACTATCATGTTACCCTCTGAAAAAGAACAAGCTGAGCTTAAAGATTGTTCTCTGATGAAGGCGAGAAACTTAACAAGTGTTTATGGCAGGATAAACATTGGTTTAAGTTAAAGTCTGTACCAAGTACGAAGTTGGTAAAAGTAGTGAACAGTTGGCAGAACTGTTCACTAAAGTATGGGCGGGTAGTTTCCAAGAATATACATGCATTAAATACCTCGTACCTTGTCCACTTGTTTCTTGACACGTTGCAACCAACCCCACTAAGGACGCAACCTCGTATTAGTATAAATAGAGAATGTTGTAAGGAGTAAATGCTATTGCTTTTATTGTTGTTGTTATTATAAGCATTTACTCCTTTGTCAAACTTACACAATAGACCTCTGATCCTATCTGCTGGCTATATAAGTTCGCTTGTAAACTTGATATTCTATCTAGTTTACTTATTTAAAGGGTAAGCACACATTGTCATTCAACTTGTTCGATCCATAACACATTGTAATACGTTAGTTCTTAATCAATAAAGCATTACACGATTGAAAAGTTATTACTTGTGTTATTAACATTAGATAAGTGTTATACTTCATATAGACGTGTTAATTGAGACTTTTAATTGGTATCAGAGCAATGTTAATTTATAAAACCTTTTAGAAACTGTTCTTTGTTTTAACAAAATCAAGATCCAATCATGTCTGGAGCTATACCACATATCCCACCACCTTTTGGTGCAAGTTCTGGAAATTCGGGTAGCCCTAATGCTAATAGGGTTGACACGATGCCTACAACTATCGACTCTATCAACATCACAACTACGACAAACGTAGCTTAAAGTGTTGTTGATGAGAACCTTCCTCAACTGCTTGATTCAAGAGGAAGATCTCATGTCATAAATGTTCCTACTTTTGACAAAGAGGATTTCACGAGTTGGAAAGTTAGGTTCTTGGTATTCCTTGATAGACTTGAACCTTACTTTTTAAAAACTCTAGAAGACGAACCATTTATACCCATGTTGGTAAACTTGGCTCTTCTACAACATTGGCTTTAACATTGGGTTTTGCACTTTTTAAAGCAGCAAGTGCTTGAGCCAAAGTAACTTCATCAACAGTTAAATCTTTAGCAACAACTTCTTGTTCTACAACAACCACCTCATCACCATCTAAATCATTAACACCAAACATATCTGTATCATCTTGATCATTAACCAGGGTAATGTCTTCATCAGCATCAATATCATTAATTTTCCTCCACTATTTAGATGCATCCTCTTCACCTAAAATTTCTTCTTCAGAGGATTCTACCCTGGCTATAGCACCAACCTTCCTTAATCTTTTTAGCACATGAGTTCTTGGCCTCTTTTTCTTCTCAAGTTTCTTGACCCTCCTTTTTAACTTAGCAATCTCATTATCTTAAGAGGTCTTAGTATTCTCCAAGTCAAGTACCCTTTGTCGTAGTTTGGTACATAATTCCATCAATTCATTAAGTTTCAGACTATCCTTACCACTTCGAAGTGTGTTACCACTTGCGAGCAGTGGATCATTGAAAAGTTTAGATACATTCTCAGACCTAGTCTGAGCAATTATATCCCTCATGGTTTCTTGGCGCCTAGGACCACCACCTGAACTAGTTCTTAAGGAACTTGGTTCATTAGATGTTGCCTTGAATTGGGTCTTAGTGATGTTACCTCTGTCCTGCTCTGCATCTAAGCTAGTAGAAGTAGTGGTAGCCCTTTCCAAACTGTCATCTATCTCCTCATTGACAGCCTCATCTGCAACAAAATCACTAAGAACACTAGACTGAGGTATCTGAGTGTCCTTCTTCTTAGATCTCCTAGGTTGTTGTTTCTTTTGAGGCTGGGATGATGATGGTTGAATAATGATGGGTGTGAGATAGAGATCAGTGGGAATTGCTGAACCTTCACCTATTTATGCTTGAGCTTGTGCAATCATTGTTTGAAATAATGGTGTCTCCCTTCCTGAGGAACCTTTTCCTACCCTTCTCATGTTCCTAAATATCTTCTTAGTGTGAGAGGGTGCAATATATATTTCATCATGAGTTTCCATCCCTTCCAGTTGTCTATCCAAAAACACTTGTACAAACCTTGGATACATAAAAAAATTTCTAGTATTATCCAAGTTCTTCACAATACTTTCAAATATGTACTTTGAAAAGTTGAACTTCTAGTTTGTAGCTAAACTAATAATTGCAGAAGCCATAGTGCTACTAAACTCATTCCATGCAGTAGTCTTAGCACTCAGGCATTGTAAAATAGTATGAATCAAAAAATTTCATTATGGAGAAAAGAATGTCTTATAGAATGTAAGCTTCTGTGAAAGTTTTTCATACCCCATCAGTGTAATTTGTTCAAAGATAGTAGCATTGGGTAGACAATCAACACCTTCAACATCTTCCAGTTGAAGATCTCTTCTTACAATCGACTCAGTAATGATGATCTTCTTTCTATCCACTAGGGCTTGTAACTGTACTTCCCCGTTGATAGTTTTTGCCTTGACGGTAGCCCAGAATTGTTCAATACACGAAGTATATATAGTGGGATTGATAGTTAAAGCATACTTTATAGGTTTTACATTTAGAAAATCCACAATTTGTTCAAATCCTTCACTTTTAGCAGGTTTAGACAAAAACGCGACCAAATTATGAGTATCGGCAAAGTTTAGGGTCGTCATTGTGTTGGTCTCATCGATAGTAAGACGGTTGTGCCTCTTCCTCCCAAAGAGACCGTTAGGGCTGGGTTGGCTACATTAGGTTTGGCTGACAAAGATAAACCATCTCTCACCTCCACTGAACTTGTGAATTCTTCACCATTGAAACTTAAGTACTTCTCACCAATTTAGAAGATCTTCATGCAATGCATTGTTAAGTGTCTGGGGGAATGCAGGGGTCTCATGATCAAATGAATCTTTGTCAACAAACTATTGCTTACTGTTTGATTTTTGGTCTGGAAATTAATATTAGGGACATCATTTTTAAAGATCTGATTAACAAACTTCAGAATGGAAAAAAGAATAGGGAGACAAATGTTTGCTACACAAGATATATTTCTCTGGTTTTAGAACAACTTTTGGGTGAAAACTACAATGACGAATCTCTTACTATTTTAAAACCACACCATATCTCAGCTGCTTATTTTCAGACCCCATCAGCATCTAAAGACAGTTTGACTTCTCATATGCTGAAAGTAGCTAAACATTCAAAGGAGCCTGATGAGTCTTTGATCCTTCCCTTTGAGGAAGTGAATGCTGAAGTGACCGTTGATAAGTCTCAATCCGGGACCAATGTGCATCTTCTCTCTCAGTCCAAAGCACCAACTGCTAAGAAATCTAAGAAGAAGAAAATCCTACCCTCATCTCAACTAAAGGTTTCCAATGATAGCAGGGAAATGAATCCTCCTTCCACAACTACCCATCTTCAGGCAACTGAGGAGTTTGTGGTCAACGCTATTCCCCTTTAGAGTCTAGAGGCCTCCGTAACGACAGAGGTGCAGGACAACCAACCTAAAGCCATTGATACCACAGAGGTAACAATTTAAAATATAAGGGGCACTGCAAGCAGCCACTCTCAAACTTCTCTAGGAGAGAGTGGTGAAGTTAAGGGCCACCGTCGACCCAGTAGAGTGTCTGAGTCTGCACTTACATTCTAAATTTTTTGTACACTCTGTGTCTGCACTCAGAGAGTGATACTGAAAGACTAAAAATGTCTAATGTTGACTCTAAAAATTCTAAACTCTGCTGGATTAATCCCATCTGTGCATGAAAGTTGACCTCTGTATGAACTAAACTCACTCAGCCTCAGAGGTCCCATAAACCAATGAAAAGAGTCTCAAAGTCTTAGACTTTTAAGGGGACTGGATAATCAGACCCAGTCTTCTTAGGGGCAGCGAATGGCGATCCTTCCCTATATTACAAACTCACAACTAAAAAGAGTCCCAAAAGTCCATTCTTTCTGATCTTAATTTTAAAGGACTTTTAAGGGGACTGGATAATCACACCCAGTCTTCTTAGGGGCAGCAACTGGCGACCTTGAACCTCATTACAAATTCACATGTTTTAACAAAAAAGTTTGTACAGGTGCCTGAGAAAATTGTTAAGAAAAAGGAGGTTGATGAGGAACAAACTATGTAGAGCCCCTATGACATAGAGTTAGAAATCAAGGTTGTAAAATCCTTCTTTACCAGCCATCTATCTGAAGGGTAAGATCAGACAACGAATGACTATGAAGAATCAGCTGATATTCAAGAAGACTCTGACTCTAATCTTCAATCCATGCTTGATGATGACCTAAGACCCATCTCTGAATTTCAAGCTACTGACTCTGATGATACTCATGCAAATGAAGTGTCTCAATCTGCCAAAACCTCACAAGATGATCTTGCTTTCGTTGAACGACAAAGTATTCCAGATCATCTGGATCATATCTGTGAAGAAGTCAGCTATCTTCATTTCAGGCTTAGAAATATGGAGTCTTCTATTGTTTAAGCAGTCTCTGATGAGATCAAGTCATCTCTACCAGCCATGATCACCAATGCTCTCCAAGCATAGCTAACTGGAGTGCTCTTAGCTACTCTCAAGGATTGCCTTCCTTTGATTGTTAAAGAATCTCTGCAAACTCACAATCCATCTATCTCTTAATAGTTTGTAGGGACACAGGCTCAGCTAAACAAAAAGGTGGTGAAACAGCTGAACGAACAGTTCAACATATCCCATGTTGCTTAGTGCAACAGATTTGTTACCCTTTAGAAGGAACTCTCTAAAGTAATCAAATCAGAGGTGGCCAAAAAGGTTTAAGTTGTTATATTGGAGGGAGTCCATGAGGATCTACAGTCTCACACCAAGCATATCTCTAAGTATAACTCATCTTTTCAAGATATGCAAACTCAGTTGTAGGACGTGAAAGACCTTCTCAAACCAGTAGTGATCATTGATGAAACTACTGAGGGGGAGAAGAAACAGAAGGATACAAATGCAATCCCTGCTCTAACTCAGGGGAAGCATAAGACAAATGAGAACATTACCCCTCCTAAACCATCACCTGAGACTCAGGGAGCTTGCCTACAAAGAATCAACCATGGTTCTTTATAAACCTGAGAAAGACTTGGTAGATCTCATAACCACTGGACAAGATTAAGAGGATGATGATGATCTTGACAAACATCCCTTGTCCAAGGGATTCAAAATCATGCATCCCATCCCCAGCAAGCCATAGCCATCAGTTAAAGAGTTTACTGATCAGCTGTTTGGAACAACCTCTTCAAAATTCTCACCTACTCCTCCCAGAGAACCAACACCTCCCAGAGATTCCTCTACAGACAAGGCAGTCACCACTGAAGAAGAACTAGGAAATGAGCTTGTTTGATATCAAGAAGAAGGAGGATCTACTCCAAAAGCACCAAAGCTTAAACCCTTCATTACCCCAGAAGGACCTCTTTCCCAAGAGGAATACGATAAGCAAATCAAGAAACTATAAAGGATAAGTGATCTGAAAGTTGAACAAGAAAAATTAGAACAAGAACTGAAAAAGTTGCTCAATCCAGCCACATTAAAAGCTCAGGCTCAGAAATGGACTGAACATGAGGCAAAGAAGGCCAAAATGATAGAGGAATACAACCATCAAATCTCCTTCAGAGCTAATAAACCGCCAATCATAAAAATCAGCTATGTTGTCAATTCCAGAAAAAAGGCAACTATGAAGATCACTAGAGGTGATAACCCTCTGAATCTCATCGTCTATTTAAATTTCAGATTAAAGCAGCTGGGTTTCAGTGAGTGGTTGGAAGTTCATGCTCTGGCTTCTAAAAAGTCTGGCACATCAAATAATCTACTTCTGCAGAGTTTAAGGACATAATATAGTGGGTCATAAATCAGGAAAAAAGGCTAGGACTTCCTTCACTGGCTGAACTTGCAACTTTTGGATTAAGTGCTGAAGAGAAGAAAAGAAAGAGGGCTGAAGACATTAAAGAAGTTTTTGTAACTAAAGATGTCAGGGTTGATGAAATGGACAGGACATAATTCCCTCCCCACTGGGATCAAGCCAATCAAGGTCTTGTACATTAAAGAACGAATTAGGAAACTTTTTTTATGAATAGGAACACTATTAAAGTTTTCCAAAAGTAAAGTGAAGTGCCACTTAGCTTCTACCACTAAACTAATTCGACTTCAGAGACAAATCAAAATTGATACAAAGATTGCTAGAGAGATGTTCTCAAAGATGAATTATGTAATAGAAGCTAGGAGTGACTGCATAAAGGCTAGGGAGATGGTAGAAAAGAACTTAGAAAATTTTAGATGAAATGTAATGAAATCAATGAAGTTTCTTTTGTTAATCTCTCTGTTAATTATGTGTAAGAAGAATCTGTGTACTCACTTGCCATAATTTTAGACATAGCATAATTTATATTCAAATAGAAGGAGATTGTTGGGTCGATTCAGTGCCCAGTAATCAGCGCTGGATTTAAAAAGAAATTAGGCTAAGTATTAAGGAACTCGCATTAGGGATCACGGGTATTTAAGAACCTCTGATAATGACCACAGAGGTTATGAAAGAACCTCAGAGAGATCGTACTTAGATGTTATGAAAGACTCTCTGAGTGCAAAGCCTCAGAGAGGCAACTACAAACGTATTCAAGTCAAAGGCATCGTCAAGGTTGTCGAAGATTACATGAATACATACTCATCAGCTGAGATGGATATCAGCTGGTATGTAGAAGGAGTACGCTGAAGTTCTAAGGAGAGTCAGAGGTGGCAATACTCTGACTATCCTGTTCCCTCTAAAGAAGAACAAGCTGAGCTTAAAGATTGTTCTCTGATGAAGGCGGGAAACTTAACAAGTGTTTGGGCAACAGGAGACCGTTTTGATGCCGCCACTCGTCATGGTCTTCAGGTATAACAAAGTTTTGGTTTACAACCTTTTAAAAGTCCTTGTGGTTTCTATCTGCATAATGTTGATTCTTCCCTTGTATAGAATAACAAACAACAATACGAAAAAGTTCTTTCGCACATTGAGCTTGGCAAGAAGGAAGGTGCAACTTTGGTAACTGGTGGCAAGCCGTTTGGAAATAAAGGATACTCCATCGAGCTGACTTTATTCACAAACGTTATGGTATGTCTGATAACTTTTTGTTGTCATAAGGAAGCAAGTGATATGAATGTTACTTGGCTAAAAAATAAAAGGCAAATCTTTATTAAAAAAAGTTTATACAATACTCATTTTCTTGTTTTGTTTCAGGATGAAATGACCATAGCAAAGGAAGAAATATTTGGCCCTGTTATAATGGTCCTCAAATTCAAGTAACTCTTCAAAAAAAATTATTGAGATAGTTCTATTAGTGACATTTCTTTACCAACTTAGTAGCAATAACAAGCAAGTTTTAGTCCAGTTTAAACTCGCCCCCTACTAAAAATATAATTAATGACGAATACAGGACCATTGAAGAAGTGATAAGAAGAGCAAATGCCACAGCATATGGACTTGCAGCAGGTATAATGACGAAAAATATCGACATTGCAAACACAGTTACAAGATCTATTCGAGCTGGCTCGGTATGGGTCAACTGTTATCTAGCACTTGACTGGGATACACCTTTTGGAGGACACAAAATGAGTGGGTTCGGAAGAGAACAAAGATTGGAGGCACTTGAACATTATCTTCAGGTTAAGACCGTGACTACCCCCATATACAATTCTCCATGGCTCTAGACTTCAAATGTCAAATGTATTCAATACAGTGACATAATATGTGATATACTCACAGATGAGTTGAATGTATTACTAACATGGAATACTTGTTGGCATATTCAACTTTGTGATTCCACTTCTATTAATAAAAGCAGATGATCATCACAAATAAGAAAATTGATCAGTTAATGGAAATTATCCTTATAAAGGATTATTATGTAGAAATCAATTTGTGTTCAATACAAAACATCTCCCTGATTCAACTTGCTGGTTGAACATTCCTATTCCGAAAAAAACTATAGAATAACGAAAAATGTTTATCAACCATTTAAGGAAGTAAACTTAGATTAAAAACTACTCCAAACTTACTAAAATAGAAGTAACACATTTATTCATCCAATTCAACCAGTTTTAAAAGATATATTTTTCATCCAAAAAATGTGTAATTGTTGCCATTTAATTGTGTAAGAAAGGTCTAAGGCTTTGATATTGCCAGAAAAAGTTGATTAGTAGAAGCTAATGTTGTGTTACTATCTAACAATATGGTTTCTTTTGGGAAGACAATTACTAAGTATGGCATGCTAGATTATCACACACTATTTATAGACTAACTAGATGTGTGCTCTTATGCAATAGGTAACACCTGAAGATTGAACAAATGAGGAAAATGTCATAACTCGAGGATTGAAGGATATATAATCTAGATTGTTAGAGACTATTAGGACCTTAAGATTTGTGAGAATGCATAATAATAGGTGATGATATGTGAGAGATTTAAGTTAGAAATATTTTAAAACTAATTATACAGAGTAATTTATAGCCATAAAAAATCAAAACATAAAGAGTAATAATAGGGTAACATACCCTTTAATTATGTTTCTTCACACGTTATTCTCAGTTATACAAGCTAAACATTTACAGAAACCGGTAATTACAAGTGGCATTTTAAAACTATTTAGATTACCAAACTAAATGAGGAAACAAGAATATGATGACCTGAGGACGTTGAAAAGGAGGTGGAGGATGACGATGAGGATGAAGATGATGATGAGGAAGAATATGATGAATACGATAAGGAAGATGACGAAAAAACTAGCAAGAGCAGAAAAAGCAAAGAACTCGGACTCTCATGTATGCTAAACACTCGGGTCGGTGCTTGCAGTAATCAGCAAAACACCAAGGATTGTCGAGTTGACAAGAGCTTGTGATAACATATTCTCACTAAAATGTAAAATGTGAGGAGTCTCAGGTTCGAAGCAGGTTTAGTGCAATAGAGTAAACCTCGTGAACGCGATTTGAGTCTATGTGACGGTGACTGTAGATTAGGCCAAAAGGTCGAAAACCATGATAACCGAACCGATCAACACCCCTAAGAGAGATATAGAATATGAACTGAATTTAGGCCCAGTCCATCAAACTGGCAGATCACAAACTAGTTTAGCTCTTTTTATGGGCCCAGCTAAATGAAGATATTTTGGGGGCTTGGTTCTAAATTTAATCACGTGTGTTTTCACCATTTTTTATTTATAGTAGTAGCTTATAGAATGCATCAAATACCATAAGAAAAATCCAGAGTAGTGTAACAATAATTTAGATAAAGTTTGAGATATGGTTTATTGAAGCGAAGAATGTGACTAAAATGACTCGTTCTTAAGTAAATGAATTGAAAGCGACAAGTTTAATTCGTATATTAACAGGAGAGGGGAAGGTTAATGATGAAATATGCAAATTTAGTCGAAGAACACATCGAAGAATTAGCAGCACTAGATGCCATTGATGCCGGAAAGGTGTTTGCATATGGGAAGGCCAGGGACGTTCCTTCTGGCGCTAGAGTACTACGGTCTATACTCATATATTATAAAACTCACATTTATATAAACATACTTTTATCTAGCATAATGTTTAACTTACCACATAATTTATCAGATATTATGCGGGTGCAGCTGATAAAACCCATGGAAAAACATTAAGAATGGCGAACTAATTGCAAGGGCATACATTACACGAACCTATTGGTGTCGTTGGACATATTATTCCATGGAACTTCCCTATTGGGATGTTCTTTTTTAAAACTAGCCCCGCGTTAGCTGTAGGGTGCCCCATGGTGGTCAAGCCCGCTGAGCAATCACCTCTTTCCGCTCTTTATTGTGCTCATTTAGCTAAGTTGGTACATTTATAATCACACGATTCGTTCTAAATAATTAAGTACATTTGACGTAACAATGCTATTAATCAGGCGGGGATTCCTGATGGAGTGATTAATGTTGTAACGGAATTTGGACCGACAGCTGGAGCTGCTATAAGTTCTCATATGGATATCGATTGTGTGAGTTTCACTGGGTCGGGTGATGTAGGACGTGTTGTAATGGCAAGCTGCTGCCACGTGTAATTTGAAAGCAGTGTCGCTTAAGCTTGGGGGCAAATGCCCTCTCATAATCTTTGACGATGTTGATGTGGATTAAACTGTTAAACTTGCTCTTATGGGCAATTTTACTAACAAGGTGCATAAATCTATTTATTATATTGCACTACAACATCAATATATAGTTGAAGTAACTAACTGAAATGCTTTATATATGTACTAAGAGTACACTTCCGGATGAGCATAACTCGAATGCATTCCTTCATGAGATGAGTCAAAATTTGACAACTCTAGTTTTTTGTATGAGTTTGACAAAACTGGTCATTTCAGGGCGAATTTTGCGTGTCTAGCTCACGGATCTTCGTCTAAGAAGGAATCTATGACGAATTTGTGACTAAGTTTGCGAAACAAGCAAAAGGGATAACCGTTGGTGATCCCTTTGACCCTTCAACTCTTTAAGGACCTCAAGTAATCGAAATTTTCACCAAACACAAGTATTTTGTAACAACTTGTGTTACTTGTTGCAATTCTAACAATAATAATATTTGTAGGTTGATAAGGTACAATACGATAAAGTACTTTCCTATATCGAACATGGTAAAAGACAAGGTGCGACTTTGCTAACCGGAGGAAAGCCTTGTGGGGAGAAAGGATTCTATATCGAGCCAACAATCTTCGCAGATGTTACAGTAAATTAACTTAAAGTCACTACACATATTATGTAAAATTAAGTCATGTTAACAACATATGTTTTTGGATGATTATTTCAGGATGATATGCTTATCACAACAGATGAAATATTTGGCCCTGTTATATCCGTCTTTAGGTTCAAGTAAGTTTGAACGCAAAAGTACGAGTAGTTATCAATTTTCAAAAAGGACTCATAATCGACCTGACGCTAACCGTGTGGATAAGTAAATCGTCATACTGGGTTACTAACGATATGTAAAAAGTTTAGTACCCAGTCACCTATTAAGATTTTTACAACAAAATGCAAGTCACAAGTTACTTATTCAAATTAATAAACTGTAGGACAATTGAGGAGGCAATCACTAGAGCAAATGCAACACGCTATGGTTTAGCAGCAGGGATAGCGACCAAGGACTTGAACATAGCCAATACTGTTTCAAGATCAATTCGCGCGGGTATTGTTTGGATAAACTGTTATTTGGCATTTGACCCAGGCTGCCCTTATGGAGGCTACAAAATGAGTGGATTCGGAAGAGAATTTGGTATGGAAGGCTTATACAAGTATCTCCAAGTTAAAGCTGTTGTCACTCCTCTTCACAATTCTCCTTGGCTTTGAACTTCACATGAATTTGGCATTTGAATTAAATAAATGTTAAGTGAAATATTTTGGGTCAAGCCAAGATCATGTTATGATTATTTTTGCACCATGAATTTATAAGACTTCGAGAAAACAAGAATGAATACCAAATTCATCTATGTTTGAAAATGATAACAAAAAGCTATTCAAGTTCTATAAATTTCTTATAAGTGAAAGTTAGGTACACATTAATGAGGGTATCACTACAACAAAAAGTGGATTTTGGGTCGAGCAAATATTAGGGTCGACAAAGTCGACCCTAAATGAGGCATGGGGCCCACAATTATTCACCAAAACTAGTAAGTCAACAAAATAAGTTTGGGTCGAAAGTTAGGGTCGACATTGTCGACCCTAAGTTTTTTATATGACTTTATATATTTTTTAATGTATAAAATGTATTTAAAAGTATATATAAATATTAAAACAATTTTGGGTCGAAAGTTAGGGTCGACAATGTCGACCCTAATGTTTTTACCAAAATTTAATTATTTTAATTAGCCCGCCAAGTTTTGGTTTTATCCCGCTAAAATATTAGGGTCGACAATGTCGACCCTAAATTTCTTTTTTTTTTTTAAATTTACTTCATATAAAAAAAAATTACTTCATATAAAAAAAAATTCTTTTTAAAAAAAAGAAAAAAAGAAATGAATGTATCATATTAAAAAAAAATGTATCAAAATCCTCCACACTAATAATAAATTCAGATAATTTTTTTATACAAAAATTTAAAAGACTTTTTATAAATTCAAATAAATCGTAACTAAATGTTATTTTTATTTATTTATTTTATCATTTATTAGTTTGCTAACCCTGACTCATACGTTGAACCTTTCATATTGAACCCTAACTCATACGTTGAACCTCTAATGTCTAACCCTGACTCATATAAAAAAGTTATTATATATTTTTTTTTTTGTAATGCTCCCATGATGTAACACTGTCATGAGGTTTCGGCATATGTTTTGTAGTTTGTTGCAATTCTTATTCTTCTTATATTGTATAGTTGGTTCCTTTTTAATGAAGTTTTCATCTTCTTTTATGCATTATGCCTGATATATCGTTCTATTTACTTTTCCATTATTCTCTAATACTAAGTAGTGGACGACACGTTTTCTCTGCCTGCGATAATACATGTTCATTCGGAAATGTGGAGTGGCTTTAGGTTGCTGTGATTAAAGATTCATATTTATAACCGAATGACAAAGAAACCTTCATAATGAAGAAGGCTTTAAACAAAACGTGCCGCAGCGAATCGCGGGTTCAAAACCTTGTTAGAATAGTACGATAAGCGTTACAAAAAAAGGTAACCAAATCAAACGGTAACGTGCATTCAAAAGGAATGTTGTTAGCGCTTTTGGTTTTGATCTTAAGATTCAGTGTAAGCAAACAATTTTATATTCAAAAAGAACCACTACAACAAAAAGTTCATTTGGGGTCGGCTTTTATTTTGGGTCGACAATGTCGACCCTAAGTTATAAAAATGATGTAACTTTATTAAAGTTTAGGGTCGACAATGTCGACCCAAAACTATAATAAGATGTCGACCCAAAATTCGCGCCAAAATTTTTCACCATCCCGCCTTAACGAAAAAAAAAATAATTATAATTAAAACACGTTTGGGTCGACAATGTCGACCCAAAATAAAAAAATGTTTAAACATATATAAAATACATTTAAAAATTATATATAAATATTTAATACAATTAAAAATTATATATAAATATATAAAACAATTTTTGTACATATATAAAATGCATTTAAAAATTATATATAATTAAAATACACGGAATAAATTCTAATCGATTAAAAAATTTATCATTTATTAGTTTGCTAATTTGATAAATTTACTTCGAACTAAATGTAGTTTAACCACAATAAATAATCAAAATACACGAAATGATTCCTAATCGATTAATGTTTATTATTATAATATCAAATTACATTAGAAATCGATAAACACTCAAACATTAAAGCATACTAAGTTTTCCCATCTCAAACATTAAAGCATATTAAGTTTTTCTACATTCCAAATGCTAAAATGATTTATCTTAATGAAAAACTACTCCATATTAAGGTTTCTCATCCCTTGATAGATCTCGTGAAGTATTCCAGCTGACTCAAGTGTGTGGTTCTCGGGATGCCTTTCCATCTCTAGTTGTCCCTCTAGTACACTTATCCTTGCCTCTAGTGTCTTTATCCTTTCAGCCAAGAACTTACAATTTGAGCACTCTGCCATTCCGAGATTCTGTGCAGATCGCGGAGAATGACTTGGTCGTGAAGAAGTTCCCGGAGAATGACTTTGAGGTGTTGACGGTCCAGGAGAAGCATCCATCCACATAAAGTAGCCACATCCTCTCTCTGTAGTTCCTGGCTGTTACGTAGTAAGGAAATCATAAGAAAAGTCATTTTGACAAGCTAACTATTTTATATTACATAATTAGTTATGCTTTGATAGTTCACCTTTGAATTAGGACATGCGTAGTATCGTTGACCATAGCTGTGATCTCTGCATGATGTTCGTAACACCACATTTCCGTTTTTACACTTGCACAACCAAGTTTGATTAGATCGCTCCATCTGGTGACAGTTGATCGAGGTGGTGGTGAATGTGGTGGTGGTTGTGAGGATAAGAGTGTGTGTGTGCTTGGGAGGATAAGATACTATCTGTTTTTATGGTAAAGAAGAATGCTTGGCGGGAGTATTTGGAGGGAGTTTTTGGCGGGAGTTTTTGGCGGGAATTTTTGGCGGGTGATACGTTGAACCTCTAATATAGAACCTTAACTCATACATTGAAGCTCTAATATGAAACCCTAACTCATACGTTGAACCTCTAATATAGAACCTGTAATATGAAACCCTAACTCATACATTGAACCTCTAATATGAAACCCTAACTCATACGTTGAACCTCTAATATAGAACCTTTAATATGAAACCCTAACTCATACATTGAACCTCTAATATGAAACCCTAACTCATACGTTGAACCTCTAATATAGAACCCTCACTCATACGTTGAACCTCTAATATAGAACCCTCACTCATACGTTGAACCTCTAATATAGAACCCTCACTCATACGTTGAACCTCTAATATAGAACCCTCACTCATACGTTGAACCTCTAATATAGAACCTTTAATATGAAACCCTAACTCATACATTGAACCTCTAATATGAAACCCTAACTCATACATTGAACCTCTAATATGAAACCCTAACTCATACGTTGAACCTCTAATATAGAACCCTCACTCATACGTTGAACCTCTAATATAGTTCCCTGACTCATACGTTGAACCTCTAATATGAAACCGTAACTCATACATTGAACATCTAATATAGAACCTTTAATATGAAACCCTAACTCATACATTGAACCTCTAATATAGAACCTGTAATATGAAACCCTAACTCATACATTGAACCTCTAATATGAAACCCTAACTCATACGTTGAACCTCTAATATAGAACCCTCACTCATACGTTGAACCTCTAATATGAAACCCTAACTCATACATTGAACCTCTAATATAGAACCCTCACTCATACGTTGAACCTCTAATATAGTTCCCTGACTCATACGTTGAACCTCTAATATGAAACCGTAACTCATACATTGAACATCTAATATAGAACCTTTAATATGAAACCCTAACTCATACATTGAACCTCTAATATGAAACCCTAACTCATACGTTGAACCTCTAATATAGAACCTGTAATATGAAACCCTAACTCATACATTGAACCTCTAATATAGAACCTGTAATATGAAACCCTAACTCATACATTGAACCTCTAATATAGAACCTGTAATATGAAACCGTAACTCATACATTGAACCTCTAATATAGAACCTGTAATATGAAACCCTAACTCATACATTGAACCTCTAATATGAAACCCTAACTCATACATTGAACCTCTAATATAGAACCTTTAATATGAAACCCTAACTCATACATTGAACATCTAATATGAAACCCTAACTCATACGTTGAACCTCTAATATTGTGTATTAGCATTAATTGGTCCACGAAACTGTGTGTTCTTGTACTTGTTATTTTACAGATGGCGTGCGTATTTCCCAGATCACACGGTGGGGATGCCGGTGGTAGTCCACCTAGACGGCCCAACCGGCCCGTACCGGCCCAGTGCGAAAGTAAGAAATTGTGTTTATTTATTATTTTATAACACTGATTATTTTTAATTTCTTTTACTTGAATTTTCATGACTCAATAACTTATCTTTGTAGGTTCCAACCTGCGTATCGAGACCGGGAATGCGTCCTTAAGGAGGGCGTTTAGACAAAATGGCCAACGACCTTTGACGATCGGCTTTGATTACGGCGATCTAGGTACGTTCCATCCTACAGGCGATTATTCAAGCATGTTGAATAGCCTAATGGGGGAAACAGTCAAGTACCTTCCCCTTGCTTGCGAGTGGGAAGAAATTCCAGAGGCGTATAAAGCGCATATTTTCCCTACTCTTGAGGTATTAATTGTTTATTTTACTTCTATTCTTACTGTTATCGACGTGTGGATATGCGTGTTATGTTTAAATTGTTTGTTTATTTAAATGCATATGTTTATGTTTATATGTAGAGCTATTTCGACCTCGCCTCTTGGTACAATAATCAGGATAAAGTGGTGATGGGCAATAATGTCTATACGGTTGGGGACAGGGTAAAGCTTGGGCTGCAATTGAAACTGAGGATCCTTTGGCGCAAAAATAAGCAAAGGATCAAGGCTGATCATTTTACAAGATATGGTTCGGCCGAGGAGGCAAGGAATCATCTGCCGCCGAAGAAAGTGTGGGGAGACAGAACCGAAGATGAGTGGAATAACTTGGTTGACTGGTGGTCCCATCCGGATCGGGTGGCGAGAAGTCTTCAGAATGCTGCCAACCGAGCGAAGAACACGATTCTAACCCATCAAGGGAAGAAATCATTCGCGCAAGGCAGGAACGAATATGTAAGACTCTTTATAATTTTTGTGATATTTTAAAGGTGTTTATATTGTTTATTTATAGCTTGTTATTAATTTATTCGATATTGTACAGAAAGTCCAGAAAGGTCATTACGAGGACCTAATTGAGACTTGGAGGAAGACGCACTCGAGGCCGGATGCCTGGGGAGTTTACTTTTTTCATTTTTTAGACCGAAAAAAAACCGGAAGAGATACGTAATAATTTAACTCGTTACATTCTTTAATAACTTATTTTATTTGTTTTTAACCTTTTTTTTCTTTTTCTTTCACAGTTGGATATGAAGAGCATGCAAGATCAGGTTAGAGCCGGCGTCATCCCGTACAAGACAGATCAAGATATCTTGGATGAAGTCGTTCCGAGTACCAACCGCCAGAACATGTCGGGAAAGGGCAGGAAGTTACCGGGTGGTGGCTCAACTTCCCGCAGGCGCGGTCCTCAGGCATTTCCAGATGCTATAAGTCGGGAGGAGCTGGATCGGATATTGAGGCAAAAAGATCAAGAGGCCGAGTTGTTAAGGAAGCAAACCGCGGAGGCGCAGCAACCGGCTTATTGGGCTGCATGAAGGCTGACGCGGCGTACCAAAATAGTGAGCCGATGTTTGGAGCATGGTGAGTATTTTTCTAAAATATGCACAAAAAACCCTACTCGGTCCATTATGCCTCCTGCTTTTGCAAAAACCCCCCCCCCCCCCCCCCCAGAATAAAAACATAAACAAAAAAAAATAAATTAAAACAAAAAAAAAAAAAAAACCTTCCCCCAACTATGCCCCAACTCAGCCCTGAATGGGCTCACTTACTCAACACTCCCTTCCCTTATAATCAACCACTCCAACCTTCCATATGCCGGCCCGTCTCAATATACCGGCCCACCTGGATATACCGGCACACCTAGATATACGGCCCACTCATCCAATCCTACTCCCATATGTACGGCCAAATTTCCTTTCACTCCCGTCAACAATAATACCTTTAACAATTGTTATCACCCCGTTATGAACTCCAACCTAGCATCTACTTCTTACAGTCACCCGAACTTCCCGCTTCATAACAATCCCTCATAATAACGATTCGCGGAGCGTTGAGAATTGGCTCGAGACATGGGGGTTAGACATTGACGTGAGTGAGGAAAATCAAAACAATCGGGTGTGATCTACTCGGAGACGTGGGGGATAATGAGGAGGTGCAGGATGAGTCGGAGGAGTCGGATTAGGCGTTTTGTGGTTTTGTCATGTTTGTATCATGGATTTGTTAGACTTATTACTTTTAGACTTGTTATGTTTGTATCGTGAATTTGTAACACTTGTGAAACTTTTAGACTTGTTATCGTATCGTGGATTTCTTGAATAGTACTTTATTGTATCGTGGATTTGTGGTTTGTACGTTTAATGATTTGTTATTGAAATCGTACGGTGGACTTTGGCGGAATTCGGGATTTGATGAAACGTAGATTTTTTTCCAGAAAAAATCTGGAAAACTGGCATGGTGAGTCCAGTTTTTTTTTTCCAGCAACAGTTTAGGGTCGACATTGTCGACCCTAAAATCAACACCTTAGGGTCGACAATGTCTAGACCCCAAAAAATGGGTGGAAAATTAAAGAGAAATGCAATGTGCTCCCTATGGTTTGCCAAAAATTACAGACTTATCCCCAAACTTTACATAAAGTGCAGGCGGCATCCCAAGATTGAAAAACTTCATTTGAAATTCGTGCTCCCTGCAGGGAGCACGTGGCATTGGATGTTTCAATTCCCATTTGCATTCGTGCTCCCTGACAGGGAGCACGAGTTGCTAATGGAAAAGTTTCTTATCTGGGGAGGCCGCCTGCACTTTGGTGAAGTTGGGGGGAGTAAGCCTGCAATTTTTGCAAACCACAGGAGCATATTTTGCACTTTTTCTACGAAAATAAATACAAAAAAACTTATGGTTCGACATTGTTCAACCCAAAAACTTTGGGTAATGTCGACCTCTAAATTTTAATAATTAGTTGTTTTTTAATATAAAAACGTTTTAATAAATAAAAAATTAGGGTCGACATGTCGATCCAAAGTATCAAAAGACAATGTCGACCCTAATTTTTTAATAATTAATTGTGTTTTTAAATTTTATTAAAACGTTTTTAATAATAGAAAAAGTTTAGGTCGACATTGTCGAACCAAGTCTCAAAAACAATGTCGACCCTAAAATTAGTCAACTTTTATGGTGGAAATGTTGTGGTCCCCACTGTCGACCCAAAATGCAAAGGAAAAAGTCGACCCAAAGAATTTTGGGTCGAATACTTTGGGTCGACATGTTAGGGTCGAAATTGTCGACCCTAAGTACTTTGGGTCGACACCCTTTGTAACTTAGGGTCGAAATTGTCGACCCTAAATCTTATATGTTGTGGTGTATTTGTTCGGGCAATAAGGTGTCACTGTTCTTCACAATGACTGTGAACATCATCACCACTAACCGGGTTATTCCCATTTTCCTCTTTGTTAGTCGTTCCAACTACTGGCTCCTGCTGATTGTCATCTGTCAGTTCTTCCTCTAAGAAAGTTGACAAAGCTTTCTTTGTCAACATAACATTTGCTTTGAGTTAACATTTGCCTCATTTAGATGATGCAGACAATAACTTTCATTGTCCTAATTGTTACAATTGTCTATCCAAAACACTCTGCAATATCTCCATAAATGAGTGAAACCAAAAAAAAAAAGGTATGATATGATATGATTTCATTCCAGAAAAACTAAAACTACTATAAATGATAGTACTAGACATTCTTTTTCGCATACATGGGACATCATGGTTGGGTAACGTTAAGCCAATCACATGAATAAAAATGAAGTGTTTGCCTATATGGTCGAGAGCATTTTTTAAGTTTGTACCACTATTTTTTCTTGAAACAACTTTTTAGGTTTTTAAAAAAATATACTATCGTTTGATTATTTTGTAATTGACTTTTAACTTATAAAAATGGTCCTGAAGCATCGTGTAGCTTTTGTTAGAAAAATCAACTCCTAGTGATAACTCCATTACGTAGGAGGTAGGACTAGTGGTGTCTTTGATGTGTTCTACTATAATTTGGAAGAATATATATATTAATACTTGATCTTTATTACAAAACTAAAAAAATTAAAAAGAAACTTTTGCTACTTCCATTATGTAACATAAGGGACCGACCCACATAGGTGTCGGGTGTGGCACGGGCTACACCCAATTTTAAGTCACGCAGTGCAAAAAAAAGTTCAAAATTGCCTTTTTTTTGAATGTGCAACCCTTAAAATTTTTTGTGCTACCTTAGTTTCATATGATTTAAATTTTATTGGCCAAATATTTTATTTGTGCAACAACTCATTAAAAATCTTGGGTCCGCCCCTGTGTAACATTGATTTATAAATCATGGTGTAATGAGAAACAAAACTACGTGTGGCATGCGTGAAGGAGGCAAACTAGAGAAGAAAAATGGTGCCAACCACCAATTGAGAGAACTATTTGTGTGTGTGAAAGTGTTGTTTTCGTCAGAAGAATGAATGATATGGCACTAATGTGCGTGTAAAAAAAATCATTTTTCTTTTATGACAAAATAGAATGAATGTGCTGTAAACGCGAAAATAGATAGTAATGACCATCATCATTAGAGTAGTATTCTTTGGTATTTAATTTGTGGTCTTCAAATTAAAACTCACAGTCGTATATAATCTCAGATCCTCCAGTGTACATTTTATAGTGGCTAATCAAGTTCATATGTGGTAGTTTTTTTTACATATTTTCTTGGCAAAAAGAAAATACGGACGTCCAGATAATATAAAATGTTGAATACGTCAATTTTTTGTTTTTTGAACAAAAGGTGGGCAAGTGCCGCAAAAAATAGTTATATAATATCACTCCTCGCAACCGAGGTAATTTCATTAGGAAAGTTGACATCCATACAAAGCTATCGAGAGATCTAAAAACTATTTTAGCAACACGATATAATTACATTCACATTTAGCCCAAGAGAAAGACCTTAACTAAACATAGTTATTTATTTAAGAACACTATACTATTTGTGAGCTTGCAAAGTTTGTGGCCATTTGGCTTTATTTTTAATTAGTGACAAAATGTCAATTCAAAGAAGTTGAGACATCTGGAATGCATGTTATGCCATACTACAATAATAATCGATAACAATCCTTCTCCATTTTGGTTATTTTTTTGTTTTGCTTTAATACACAACCTTTAAATTCTTCTTTAGACTATTATTGTTTTGTTGGGAAAATGGCATTGGAGATCAACAAACTTTTGACCAAGTGTTTTTCTCTTTTTTACTTTAACAAAATTTACCAAATTCATCTATGTTTGAAAATGATAGCAAAAAGCTATTCAAGTTCTATAAATTTCTTATAAGTGAAAGTTAGGTACACATTAATGAGGGTATACCTCGGATAATAGTATGACTATCTACATTATACATTTTTTTACCTTTTCCCGGCGGGTTCAAACAAGAGGTTAACGGTTCAAACCTCGTAGGTGAATACATTTGGGGGGTGGCCAGGGAAAGGTCAGAAATGGTCCAGGATTAACCAGGCGAGGCCGCGTTCATCTGAGTAAAAAAGGTTCGCCCTCCCGAGGTAACCTGAATGGGGAAAAACTACATTCGTTTACCCGTTTCTTCCGGCGGGTGTTGTTGTTGTTGATCATGTAAATTAAGCTTTTTTTCACAAAAATAAACCTGGTAAAAGTCAAGTTACTACTTTTTTTTTTGAACGGCAACTTTATTAGAAACACTAGCAAGAAGCTAGACAATTACAAAGAAATCAAATATGGGTGTTGAATCCAACTATCCCATCTTAACTTAGAACTACCTCTAGCTTTACACCAACAAAAAGATCGTAAAACAATATCATCGAAAATGGACTCTTTACGAGGCTTTTTACTCGCGAAAAGTAATTGGTTCCGGAAATTCCACAAACTCCACCACGTAACATAAAAAACGCCTTCCAAAATAACCTTCAAATTAGAAGCAAGACGAACCGAATTGAACCAAACGAGCCATTCTGCATACGATGAAAAAGTTTGCACTCCCAAATTCCACCAGCGACATAATAATCTCGTCACATCTCTAGCCAAAGAACAATTGAAGAATAAGTGAGAAGTATCTTCAAGAATCGCATCACACAAGGGACACGACTGCGATTCAGTAACGACATTCCTTTGGACGAGATTCGCTCGAGTAGGCAAACGATCAAGAGCAAGTTTCCAAGCAAAAATATTAACTTTAATCGGAATATTTTTAACCCACCTCGTAGGAATATCCGCCCTAGGAAGAAAGAACTCATCTAACAAATTCCTCACGTCTTTAACACGAAAGACCCCGTCTCCATTTAAATCACTAACCCATCTATCATTCGAGTTGGACAAAATAACAGAATCGAGTAAAGCTACAAGATGCTCAAGCTGTTGTTCTTCAATACCTCCTCTAACATTACGGCGAAAAGAAGAAACAAGAGGGGACTGGAGTTTACCGGCTACCGATATATCTTTCTCTGTATCTAAAGCAAACAGACGAGGAAACAAACCTGATAAAGTGCAATCACCGATCCAAAGATCCTTCCAAAACCGAGTGTGCAACCCATTACCAATCCTAATCTTGCAATGGGAGAAAACATCAACGCCTTGAACCTTGAGGTAATTAAACTCTTTGATTATAGAATTCCATGTTGAAGGATACGCAGTAGAAAGATCTGTAATATTTGATCCGTGAATGGCAGAAATAAGCTGACACCATAAAGAGTTATCTTGTGAAAGGAAGCGCCAAACCCACTTCGCAAGAAGACCTCTATTAAGGGCAAAAAAACTAGAAACCCCTAAGCCTCCGAATTTCTTAGCTGCGAGAACAGTATGCCACTTAACCCACGTAATCTTTCGATCTCCTTCTTGAATACCATTGAAAAAATTCCTACGAAGGTTTTCCATCTTGTTAAGAACTGTCTTCGGGACCTTAAATATAGACATGTTGTAAATCGGAGTGGAGCCAAGAACCGATTTAAGGAGAGTGAGGCGGCCACCTATAGACAGAGTTTTAAGCTTCCATTTGGAAAGTCTTTTCGTGAGCTTGTGAACCGTCTCATCCCAAGATTTAACCAAAGACATATTCCCTCCTACCATAATTCCCAAGTAATTAAACGGAGTCTTCATCACCGAACATCCAAGACTCGCAGCAGCTTCAGAAACAATCGACCCACGAATCCCCAATCCGAGAATATGACTTTTTTTTAGGTTAATCGACATTCCTGAAAGTAAGGAAAAGCAATTGAGAATATTCAAAATACCTTTTAAATTCTCTTTAGACCATTCGCCAATAAAAATCGCGTCATCCGCATAAAAAAGATGAGAGATCGTGAGAGCATCATCAATCCGTAAACCTGTGAAAATACCCGCTTCAACAGCACGGTTGAAAGAAAGATGAAGAGACTCCATAATAAGAATGAACAAAAAAGGAGCCAATGGGTCTCCCTGCTTCAATCCTCGATGAAACTGAAACTCCGAAGTAGGACTTCCATTCACTAAAACAGAAGCTTTACCCGAATTTAGACTACCTTGAATCCAGGACCGCCATCTCGACCCAAACCCAAAAGCATTAAGAACATCATCTAGGTAGTCCCATCTAATAGAATCGTATGCTTTAGCAAAATCCACCTTAAAAAACATAGCCTGCTGATTTTTATGTTTACACCGAGCCAAAATCTCATTAATAATAAAAGGACCGTCAAGAATTTGACGGTTAGGAAGGAAAGCTGTCTGAACGTTTGAGATGAGATCGGAGATGACAAATGACAAACGTGTAGCAAGGATTTTGGTAACAACTTTATATAGGCTCCCAATTAGGCTAATAGGCCTAAACTCACTGACCAGTTTCGGGTCTAAGGTTTTTGGAATGAGAGTAACAAAAGAAGAGTTACATCCAGTTGCGAAAAACCCATGTTCGAAAAACCATTTGACAGCTATACAAAAATCTGGCCCAACAACTGTCCAAAACTTGCGGAAGAATTCAAAAGTAAATCCATCCGGACCTGGAGATTTGTTCTCTCCACATCCCCAAACAGCTTTGCGAATTTCTTCGTCCGAAACCGATGCTTCCAAATCAGAAACCTGCTCAAAAGTCAACCGATTAGGAAAACTAAAATTAATTCTGCCATGGCGCGTACCCGGGTCATTAAATCTATCCGCAAAGTGATTACGAAATTCATCTTTAACACGAATGGGATCGTCCACCCATTCTCCTTCAATCATAATACCCTTAACTGAAAGGTTGGCACGCTTTCTATTAATGATACCATGAAAAAACTTAGAATTTTCGTCTCCTTCTATAGCCCATCTAACTTTCGCCTTTTGAACAAAATCACAATTAACCGAGGAGTTTAATTCCTGTAACTGTTTCATAGCTTCCATACGAGACAACAAAACATCATCAGTAACTCCTCCTTGGTCCAACAACTTATCAATGTCGCTAAGCTTATTCTTGACATCTCTAATACTATTCGACTGTATATTTTTGTACTCAGCCACCCATTTACGTATTTCCTTCTTTAATAATTGAAGCTTCTTTTTGAATCTAATCATCCCGTTGCTATCAACAAGAATAAAAGAGTTCCAGGTGGACGTAATCATTTGATCGAAACCAGGAATATAGAGCCAAGAATGGTATAACCGAAACGGCGTAGCTCCAAAATCAACGAGCATCTCCCGGAGTAAAATAGGATGATGATCCGAGAGGTGTCTATCTAGACAAACTGCTAAGATATGAGGAAACAAGGAAAGAAAACCATCTGTCACCAAGAAATGATCTAATTTACTCATTTTATATGCCGAAGGATGAGCCCATGTGAAAGAGTACCCTTCTAATTAAACTTCATTAAGACCCGCATTAGAAATAAATGAATTAAATGAACAAGCTCATTGAGCAAGAAAAGTAGACCCCCATCTATCCTCTTTACATCTAACTTCGTTGAAATCTCCCATCACCATACACTCCCCATTCCACTGATTGATAAGAGAAGCAATGAAATCCTATAATTGACATTTAGAAGCGTGTGATTGAGGAGCATAGACAGATATAACTAATAATTGAATCTTCCTTGGAATCCACGTACCATACAAAGCAACAAAATTATCAGAAATAATATGGTGCTTTTTGTGAAAAACATTAGAGTCCCAAACACATAAAATGCCACCTGAGTACCCTAGAGCTTCACTCACGATATGATCAAACTGATAGTTACCCCAGAAATATTTAACCTCCAAATCAGAAAAACTCTCCTTCTTAGTTTCTTGAAGAGACAAGAAACTAACTTTATGCTTAGTAGTTAACTCCCGAATCCAATCTTTTTAGCCTTGGAACCGAGGCCTTGTATATTTAAGGATAAACAATTCATCGGAACACTTCATGACCTCCATTCGATCCAATGATCTTCTCCATATCCTTGGTGCATCCATCTATGGTAAAGCCCATAGTTTGACCTACCTTAATCATCTCGTCCAAAATATCTAATATAGAGCCTCCCTCCTTTCGTATGTCCTTGATAACCCTACCATCTGACTGAATGTTAATATCAGATTTCTCCACTTCCTTAAAAACACGCGAACTACAACGATCTGAATTATGATGAGAACGAATACATTCTTCTCCTTGAACTTCTTGTGCTTCTTGTTCAAAAGTAACATTAACTTTTTCAGGTGTAAACCCTGGCGGATAAGGGATGCTAGACTCCATGCCAGAATTACCAACTTCCTTTTTATGCCTATTAAGTAAATCGTAAATATTGAAAGGGTCTTTAGAAACCTCCTTATCATTAAGTGTCTGATCAACTTCATTATCATGTTCTTGTGCGTCCCCATTATCCCCAAAAAAAGTATCAGAGACTGCTTCACTATCACTCTCTTCTCCTTCGTTGTTAACAGTATTATCCACAACATTAATGTCTGCTTCATTCTTAACGGATTCGTCATCTGAACAATGAACCACCTCGGGGACTTCTTTAAAGGACGGGGACCAAACAAACAGCTCCTTAGCTCGAATCTGAAAAACCTTCCCTTTCACAATGATCTTAAAACTGTCAAGGATGTTATTAGCATGTTTTGTCTTGATACATAGGCGTTTCCGAGCAAAGAGGTCTTCATTACCATCTTCTAATTCCATGACCTCTCCCCATTGAGAACCTATCTTATGAAAAGTAGCATGAGACCACGCATGTAGAGGTACTCCCTCTATATCGACCCAAACAATACGATCACTGGCAACAAAATCATTTTGAGCATTACATAACCGAACGAACCAAGAAGCAACCCCCGTATGTTTCATGAATTTAAGTTTGGTTTTGGCAGAACCTAACTTAATCATAACCCATAATCCTCCTAAGTAAACGATCTCGATATTGATGAACCCCTCATTATGTAACAACACACTTAGGTTATTAATAGATGAAAATTGTCTAACCTCCCCCATGACAAAATTGTCTAGATCTCTTGCAACCATGCACGAATCATCTAAGACCAAAGCTGGCGACGAAGCAAGTGGTATGGGCGGAGACGAAACACCCTTCACAGGACGTAGGTGTAGGAGCAACATGATTGAACTTATGAGGAACACGTTTAGAAGGAATCGAATCACGATCAAAGCGAGCATTTTAAGGTTATATAAGGTTATTAGGGTTGATTATAACAATAGTTTACAAGTTTTAGCTCATAGATAAGTTAATACATAAATTATTAGGTTCGGTGCACGATTTTTGGATCAAAAAGGTATAACACATAGGTTTTTTAGTTCAAAGCTTTATATTATGATTTTAGCATGATCATATGAACATTATAAAGGTATGAATACAGAATATAAGCTTAGAGAACCTGGTCTTGAGCTTATAGCTTAGAAACGGGTCAGAATCGGGACTTTTAGCTTCGTACGCCTAGAATAACGACTCCGGGGCTTCGTTTCTTTTGCTTCCTTTCTGAACTTGAGCCTTATTAAGACCTATTAGGATCTATTAGAGCAAAGGATTGCTTCTATGTAAGGGTTATAGAGGAGGAAGTGAGGGATGAAGAAAAATAAAGTGTTTAGGGTTTTATTTATAAGCGAATGACCCTTAAAGGCCAAGGTAACCTATGTGATATGGTTAGGACATGTGGGAAGTCTAGAGGGTGATGAGGAGGGGCTATAGGATGTGTTGTTTAAGCTAGAAAGTAGCCTTGATGTGTTGGCTTGGTCTTGGTACGCCGCGGCTAAGAAAGAAGAACAAGGAACCATGTGATCATTTAGTATAAATGAAGTAGATATTTATGTGAGGTGCTTGTAAACAGATTAGGGATGAAGTAGCATGGTCATCAAGGTGCTTGATTGTAATAAAACTTTCAAAATGGGTCAAAATGCAAAGGTTATGAGTTTTAGGTACATTAGGGCTCAATTAGGGTTTTTCCAGCTTGCATTTCATGTACATATTGATTAGGCAATTATAGGTTACTGATACCTAAGACTTATATTAAGGATTTTAATCAAAAGTTGATTAGGTTAATAGGTTTAAAAATGGGTTGACAAATGAGTAATACGGGTCAAAAGTTTACAATTAGGCAACAATTAAGGGTTTTTTCCTACTTTGTTTCTTGTAGCAATATTGTTAATATTGTGAAATGATATGGAAATTGATTAAGAATGTTGTAAATTGTATTTATTACCAATTTTTTATAGTTGGTTTGGGTTTACAATGGATAAAAAAAAATCAAGACACGAGTCATGATTTTAGAACTAGCTCGTTTTAGGGTTTTAATGGGTTTTGGATTAGGGTTTTGAGTGTAAAAAGATGTATGAAAGTTTATGAATAGAATAATTAGGGTTTACATTGTATATTGAGTGTAGTAGCTTGCACATAAGTGGTGGTGAAGAGATTAGAATGAAAACGAAGGTAAAACGGCTATTTTGGAGATCATACTTAATGACTTGTATATGACTTAAGACTTTGTACTTTAGTTTGAAGAGATTTTTATTTACAAATGATATGTTATGATTACTTGTACCATTATGCTTATAGCTTGTGCCTTCACCATAGAATGTAATCCTTCATGGAATTAGGGATTAAAGGCATATGATAAGGGATTAAGCCGTTTCGATATAACGTTTGCTATGGTAACATTAAAGACTAAATGTACTGTTTGTAAAAATGATATTATGATATTGACTTGATATATTATGATGATTGCTTGCATATAGAAGATAGGATTTCCATATGTAGCATCCCTACCCGTTAATTATTATGCTAGAAATGTTTGCACATTGAGAGATTGGCAAGTAAAGTAATGTAATAAAGCGAAAAATTTCCCTGAAAAAGGTGAGTTCATATATAATTGATAGATTGTACATCATCTAACTTAATAGATGGATATTTACATTTATGAAACTTACGGGTTGTTCTAGTCCCCCATCCTTACATAAATCTCGTCCCGAGATTTAATTGAATTTTTGAAGCGATGTTTGAAAACAGATGAGGATATTTGGGACGAATTTCATCTTCGCGTTTTCATGTAAACTCTGGTCCTCTTTTAGAGTTCCATCGCACTTTGACTATAGGAATACAACTTCGCTTAAGTTTCTTGATTTTACGATCCATAATCTCCACTGGTTCTTCTACAAAGTTGAGTTTGTCGTCGAGTTGAGGTTCTTTCATTGGAATAATAAGAGATTCATCGAATAAGCACTTCTTGAGATTAGAAACGTGGAAAGTATTGTGGATACTACTAATCTCTTCAGGAAGCTCTAGTTTGTACGCCACTAGGCTAATTCGTTCAAGGATTTTGAATGGTCTAATGTATCGATGATTTAAGCTTTCCTATCCCTTCGTTTTTTCCGAATCGAAAGATACCTTTACGAGGTGATACTTTCAACATAACACGATCGCCAACTTGAAATTCTAAAGGCTTTCGCCTTACATTGGCGTAACTTCTTTGTCGATCTCTTGCAGCTTGCAAGCGTTGACGAATTTGTACGATCTTTTCAGTGGTTTCTTGAATTATTTCTGGTCCCGTAAGTTGAGAATCTCCAACTTCGGCCCAGCAAATAGGTGATCTACACTTTCGTCCATAAAGTGCTTCGAACGGTGCTGCCTTGATACTGGCATGATAACTGTTATTGTAGGAAAATTCTACCAATGGTAAATGTTTATCCCATCCTTTCCCGAAATCTATAACACAAGCTCGTAGCATGTCTTCGAGTGTTGTATGATTCTTTTACATTTTTTTGTCCATCGTTTCAGGATGATATGGTTGTACTCATTGCTATTGAGTACCCAAAGCATTTTTGCAATGATTGCCAGAATCTGGATGGAATAACTGTCACGATCTGATATATAAGAGATTGGTACGACTGTCGAGAGACTATTCTTCTGATAAATAAACTTGTAAGAGTTTCCATACATCAGTCGCTTCGAATGGGTAGTGGAAAATAGTGCTGATTTAGTAAGCCGAATCGATAATGACCCATATGGCATCATGTGTTCGGATGGTTGAGGTTTGTTTGGGTAGCTTTGTAACAAATCCATTGTTAATTCTCTCCCATTACCCACATAGGAATTTTTGGTTGTACTAATTAATAGCCGATGGCTTTTTTGACATTCGTGCTTTAACTTAGAAAATTTCAAACATTTGCTAACATAATATGCATGAATGCCTTTCATGTTAGGCCCACCAATAGAGTTTCTTTTCTTTAAATCATGGTACATCTTATCAGAACCCGGATGAATAGAATATTTCGATTTATGAGATTCATGCATGATTAGGTCTCTCAGACCGCCAAAAAGTGGTAACCAGCTTCGGTTTTTGATACAACGAGTTCCATCAAGACGAATTTCAAATGATTTATCCATTCCTCGTAGTTCTCAAATTTAGACAGTTTTTTCTTCTTTGAGGGCTTCATTTTGGGCTTCAAGAATTTGAGATGGTAATTTTGGATTGAACACGGTTAAGATTAATGCTCGAACTCGGAGAGGTTTGATTTGTTTCTTTCGGGCTTAATGAATCTGCAAACAACATTGCCTTCCGGGATGATAGCAAATCTCACAATCATAATCTGCGAGTAATTCTAACCATCGGCGTTGCCTCATATTCCAAAATACTTTCTTTTTTGACGAAGAATATGTTGAAGGCTCTTGTGATCAGTGAAAACTGTACACTTTGTACCGTATAGATAGTGTCTCCAGATTTTAAGAGCGAATATTACTGTCTCCTAAATTCAAGATCATGAGTGGTATAGTATTACTTCAAGAGGTTAAGTTTGTCTAGATGCATAAGCAATGACTTTTTCTCTATTAGATACATCAACATCTCCAAACCCTGTGAAGAATGCATCACAATAAACGATAAAATCATCGTTTCCTTCTGGTAATGCTAAGATTGGTGCTTCATAGAGTTTTTGTTTAAGGAGTTGAAAAAGCATGATTCTTGTTCTTCGCCCCCATTTATAACTCTTGTTATTTTTTCTGGGAAAGCTTTTGCAATTTTTGAAAAACCTGTGATAAATATTTTGGTAATAGCCAGGCGAGTCCCTAAGAATTGACGCACTCTTGTGGGTGTAAGTGGGAGATATACCAATTCCTTCACAGCTCAATCTGGCCAGGGTCAACATGAAGTCCAATGACTATCGATGATATGCCCAAAAATAGCACGATATGAATCCAAAAATCACATTTAGAAGAACTGCATACAATTTCTCTTTTCGGAGTAATTCCAAGAAAATTACTGAGATGATTTGCATGTTCTTCTTTATTGCAAGAATAGATAAGAATATCATCGATAAAATAACTATTACGAATTTATTCCAAAATGGGTTTACACACATCCGATCAAGAGATCCATGAATACACAAGGCAGGTTCGTTTGTTAAACCAAAAAAAAAAAAAAATGGGGGGCATGACTTGAAATTCATAATGTCCGTATCTTGTCTGAAAGCAGTCTTAGGGAAAATCTTTTAATCATTACACTCACTTGATGATAACCTGATCTTAATCGATCATTTCGAATAAAAGTCTTGAACCAGAATTGATCGAAGATAGTCATCGATCCTGATGGAGAATGGATAACGATTCTTTATGGTAAGTTTATTCAACTCTCGGTAATCGATACACATTTTGAAAGATCCGTCCTTCTTTTTAACAAATAAGATAGGAGCTCCCCAAGGCGATGTACTTGGTCGAAATGAAACTCGGTCCGGTAATTTATTGAAGTTTGGTTAGAATAACCCTGCATTACTGAAGGAGGCCAAACTATAAGGTGTTCGAGCTACAAGTGTTCTCCGGGGATAAGTCAATTGGAATTCTACCTGAGGAATCGGAGGGAGACCAGGTAGTCTTCAGAAAAAACATCTGGAACTTCTTTGACTACGGAATATCTTTCAGTCTTTTTATCGCGTCCTGATTTCTTCTTCATTACTTGAATCAAGAAAACTTGACAACCTCAGGATATATACCTTTAGGTTTTTATACAAGATATGAGATTTAGTCGAGTTTTACTTCGATCGCCCCGAATGATTAGAGTTTCACCATTGATAGGAATGTGAACGACTTTCTTGTCACAGAGAATTTTAGCATGATACTTGGATAACCAGTCCATACCGATGACAACGTCGAAACTACCAAGCTTAATTGGCATGAGAGCATTTAGAAAGGTTAGATTAGCTAGAGTCTAAAGTGCAGCCTAGTAAATAACATGTTTTGCTTAACTAAGTTTCCTCACCAATTTTTGATATCAAAAAAGGAGAAACTATTGTAATAGATGGAATTTTTAGCTTAGAGGCAAGAGATATGGATATAAAGCTTCTATCAGCTCCGGAATCAAACAATACTTTGACTAAATGTTGATTTAATAGAAACATACCCATAACTACGTTCGGGTCTTGTTGAGCATTCCTAATCTTTCAGACATGTAGGCTCTTCCCCTCTAGGCATTGATGTTGGACTTAGGCGCACTGATTTGTAAATGCCCTTTTTCTCCACAGGCTGACATACAACTGTTACGGGTTTAGATTGAAATAACGTCAGTAGCTGGCCTCTTTGTTTTCGCAGTTCTTGCTCAAATGGGTCCTACCTGTTTGCAAATAATTACATTTTACAATACAAGTCCTGGTGTGATGGAAATTGGCATCTCTTGCCACAGGAGACTCCCGCATAATACTATTATCTGATGGAGTAAAGCATAGGCTTCTACAGCTTCATGCCTTCGTTTTGGCGAATTATTGTAGCGATTGTTGGAGTTTGCGGTAGTAGTGTTGCTTAGCGGGGGATGTTTGTGAAAGTTCTTCTGTGTTAAACTTTCTTTTGTTGTCACTCGATACTTGCATTGGAGTATGGCTTAAGTTACTGATCCATTAGCATTTGGCCTATGTTAATGGCTTCCCTAAAGTCCAGAGGTTTAAGGCAGTAACATTTCCTTCAATGCTTGAGGTATCCCTCGATAAAACTTCCAAGAGTATTCCCGTTGATTGGCACATGTATGGAACAAGAACCGTAATTTCTTGGAATCTTCTAACATAAAGGTTTAAATCATTTCCCTTTACAATATATTGTAAAAGTTCTCTTCCATATTTTTGATCTCAATCCGGGGACAATACTTGTTTGTCAAAAGCCTATTTACTCTAGTGTTAAATTGGTTTGACTTAGCCAGTTATTTGGATTGGCATGCTCTATTCCCCTGCTGGGCAATGCATTTCTACCAGGACAATGCAATCGTCAGTTAAAGTACCAGAGCAAATGACTTTTGTTTCTTCGCACATCTGCTACGAAGAGAATACTCGATTCGGTTCTGTCAAAAACCAGCGAAAGGGGCCTACTGCTTTCCTTTCGTACCATTAAAGGTAGAAAGGTTGTACAGCAAAAACTCTTTTGAAGTTTCCCATTTTTACTACACGGATCCAGTAGGACCGGTGTTTCCTTGTCAGGGAATTACTAGCACTTGCCATGTCGCAGCCTTGAGCTTTCTAGAGCCGAGGTATCATCTATCCGCAACAACTTTCTAATGGTATCTTGAGTCATAGCCGGATCATCCCCTTGTTTGATGCTCCTTTTTGGAGGCATTCTACGCCACATAAGATATCACATAATAAGAATGATATCACAAGTATAAAGCTTGTTTCTGCATTAAAAAGATTAAAGAGCAAATGCTTATTTTGAAATGCATTAAAGAATAATGCTTGATTTAACATTTTTTAAACAATGGTGATATCTAAAAGGTATGGTATGATGATGAATGTACTATGATAATGATGAAGTGAATGATGAATAATTAAGAAATGAATAAAAGATGATAAGAAACAACAAGGTAGATAACGGGATGCCTTGAATTTAAGAACAACTTCCTTAGTACTATACATAGTCAAGATTTGACAAGTATTTTATTTATACCAACATAATATCCGTGGTAGGATTAAAGCTAAAAACTGGAATCTAAACTAGAAACTGGATGATCACTCCATACGGTTCTTGAGTTCGATGATGGAATCCATGAGATTTTCTATGTCTGCTTGGTGACGAGTTTCCATGTCGTTGATAACTTCTCCTAATTCAGCAATCCTATAGCGGGCTAAAGAAATTTTATGGTTGCATCCGATTTGCTTTCTCTGGAGTTTGGAAATCTGAGTATGAGCTTGCTGAAGTTCGGCTTCCAGAGCATCAAAATCTCCCTGAATAATTTCAGTTCCTTTTCCGAGGCCTTCGATTCCGTTTTCAATATGCTCGATACGTTCGATGGGGATTGCATCTAGGCTATTTAAGATATCCAGGATTTGTTCTTCATGACGCTCGATAGTTGACTTTTGAGAGCTTTTCGCCAATACCTCAAAAAGTTTGAGGTGGAACGAGGTAAAGAAGAATGATTTTGTTGTTGAAAGAATTCCTTCTGAGAGGAAAGAATTCTTGAGGTTTAGAGTGTAAGATAATTGGAATGGCGCGGATTTGTGATTTTTCATTAATAAAAGCTTGTAGAACTTCCAAGAAGATCATTAAGGAAATAACGAAAGGGTCGTGAGCAGCGGGAAATTCCCAAATGAATTGGAAGCACTAGAGTAAATTTTCCCTAGAGAGGTCGGGACATAATTCGAAGAAGCCGGGGGAACATAGTTTAGGAAATTAGAAGAAAAGGCATCCTCCAAATTGGCAGTAGGATGGTCGGGGGAAGACATCGTTCTGCTTAACAACCCAGCAGTAAATAACATAACTTATTTATTTAGTAATATAATAGTTATGTAACTTTACATACCATTCCGGTGAGAATATACGTCAACGGACTTTCTTGGATGGAAAAAGAAAAGTAGTTATAGTTAAGGTTTTAACCTTGTTCTCTATAACGTTGGCTCTGATACCAAATCTGTAACACCCCCATTTTTACATATAGCAGCGGAAGCTAATCTGGGGTATTTATTACTTCAAGGTACAACAGTCATAATCATAGAAAACGAATAAAAAAGAGTCTGTTTTAAAATAAGTTATCATTTCATTATTTCTTCAGAGTTTTTACAGTGTGAGAGGTTCCCAAAATCTATACAATAAAGTTTGAATGATAACGGTTTTTCCATCGTCATGTCCTCGCCACTCCGTACCATTAGTTACCTGAGATAAAACATGCTAAAAAGTCAACACAAAGGTTGAGTGAAATCCATAGGTTTAAGTAATATAATTTGAATGCAAAGCAATATTGGGCTACGTTGATATACACCCATTATTGAAAACATATTTATTATTGCCATTAGCTCATGAATCCGAAGCCTTAGGGTATGGTGATACGTTATAGCCCCTGCGAGGAACATTTTCCAAAATACCACGCGTTAAATTCTAATGATGTTGCAATTTGGTTATACCGTAACTGGTACACAACGGGTATACCATCCCATAATAGATCTATTCACATCATATATGCGCTTACTACGGATAGTAATATAAACGGTTCATGATTATGGGGACTTAAAGGCAAACCAGTTACTTTTTTTTTTTATTTAGGCAATATAAATTTGAAGATAGCATACAGAAATAATTGCTATTCATGTTTATATGCATGTATCTCCTCGCCGTAGTTATAAAAAGATTGAATTGCGAGGACTATACACATAACCTGAACATTATAGGGAAATTGATAGCAAATGTATATGGAATGAAAGTAATGGCTTCATCACAGGCAACCTGGGGTAAATATATGTCAAGTCTTAGTTCGATTGAATATGTAATATTATTACATCGATTCCGTATTTGATATTAAAATTATCATAACACCGTTCGGGCCATCAAAAATCAAAAGTCATTTAGTAAAACGATTATTGGGATCTAAGACACTTTAAAATCGTAAAACCCAACAACTCAGTACATAAACGTAATACCAAGATGAAACGTTCCTTAATATGAAGCAAGCTCCAATATAGTGGTATGATAAAAATCCGGTACAATGAAATTTGAAAGACATCGATGATGAATATATAATAGTTTAAACAACATAAGCCGTTTTAACATCTTAAACAATATCTTAAATGTTAATCACTCAAGCGTTAATTAAAATTAAGTCTTGTAAATGTATTGAATGTGTTTTTATATTTTATCAAAATGTTACCATATTTAGACCCTTTGAGTTTGAAAAGTGGCAGAATACTACCCTAAGAGTTTGCACTTATACTCTACGACTTTGGTACCTCAAGTTTAAAAAAGATATCCAAGGTAAAACCTTGACTTTAAAAAGTGACATAATAGACGCCTTGTAGTTTATAACTTGAATAAAATGTACACGTTTAGGTCTTTAGTTATAAGTTTCTCATAGTTATGATAAATACCTCCTTGCATGGATAGATTTTTACAGAAACATGGTTTCCAATGCCATGCAATAATATTTAACATTTCAATAGACTTTATATAAGTATAAAAAACTAAAATATGAAGATTAAACAAACGCAAGTTTAAATTAACTATTCGTTAATGCTAGGAAGCAAAACGGGTCGTATGTATGTTTTTGAAATGAAATGCGTCGGGTTTTGTAAGCTCAAATTAATTTCATGACTTAACAAGCACTTATTTAAGGTTATAAAAGTTATTAGGTGGATTATAACAATAGTTTACAAGTTTAGCTCACAGATAAGTAGAAACATGAGATTATAGGGTTTTGGGTGCTACGGTTTGGATCAAAAAAGGTATAACACATAGGTTTTTAAAGTTCAAAGCTTTATATTATGATTTTAGCATGGTCCAATATGAACATTATAAAGGTATATATAGAATATAAGCTTAAGAGAACCTGGGTCTTGAGCTTAAGAGCTAAAACGGTCGAATCGGGACTTTTAGCTTCGTACGCCTAGAATAACGACTCCGGGGCTTCATTTATTAGTTTCTTTTGCTTCATTTCTGAACTTGAGCCTTCTTAAGACCTCTTAGGATCTATTAGAGCAAATGATTGCTTCTATGTAAGGGTTATGGAGGAGGAAGTGGGGGATGAAGAAAAATGAAGTGTTTAGGGTACTATTTATAGGCGAATGATCCTTAAAGGCCAAGGTAAGCTATGTGATCTGGTTAGGACATGTGGGAATCCTATAGGTGATGATAGGGGCTAATAGATGTTTTTTTTTTTAAGCTCTAAAGTAGCCATTATGTGTTGGCTTGGTCTGGTATGCCGCGGCTAAGAAAGATGAACAAGGAACCATGTGATCAATTTTAAAACTATAAATGAGTAGATATTTGTGTTGAGGTGAATTTTTAAATCATCTTTGGTATGAAGTAGCAAGGTCCATTCAAGGTGCTTGATTGCAATAAAACTTTCAAAATGGGTCAAAATGCAAAGGTTATGAGTTTTCGGTAACATTAGGGCTCAATAGGGTGTTTCAAGCTTGAAAATTTTATGTACATTTGATTAGGAAATATAGGACTACTGATCCTAAACTTATATTAAGGTATTAATAAACAAAAAATTGATAGGTTGTTTGGGTTAAAATGGTAAAATGAGTAAACGGTCAATATATACAAATAAGGCATAATTATAGATTATTCTAGCTTTTGTATTCTTGACATTGTTGTTCAATATGTTAGGAATGATGATGAAATTGATTGATAATGTTGTAATTATAATGTATTTAACACTTATTTGAGAGTTGGTTTTGGGTTACAAATGGATAAAAATCAATAAACAGTCATGATTTTAGAACTAAGCTTCGGTTTTAGGGTTAAGGTTTTGAGTGTAAAAAGATGTATGAAAATTATAAATAGAATAATTAAGTGTTACACATTGTATAATTGAGTGCAGTAGCTTGCACACAAGTGGTGGTGAAGAGATTAGAATGAAAACGAAGGTAAAACGGCTATTTTGGATATCAAACTTAATGACTTATATATTGAGCTTTTAAGACTTGTACTTTGATTTAAAGAGATTTTATATTTCAAATGAGATGTTATATTACTTGTACATATGCTTTAATAGCTTGTGAGGTGGTGTTTGTTGGTCAGTTCACTTAGATGTTAATCCTTTTATGAATTAGGGTTTTTAAAGGCATATGATAACGGTTTAAAGCCCGTTTTGATATAACGTTGTGAATGGTACATTATAGGAATAATGTACTTTGTAAAAATGATATTATGATATTGAATTGATATATTATGATGATTGCTTGACATATATGAAGATAGGATTGCCATAGATAGGTTGCCTGAGCCCGTTAACTTTAGTTATGCAAGAAATGTTGCACATTGATGAGTATAGCAAGTGGGGAGTAAGTAATGTAATATAAGCGAAAAAATTCCCTGAAAAAGTGAGTTCAATATAATTGATAATTATACATCATCTAACTTAATAGATGGATATTTACATTTATGAAAATTGCGGGTTGTTATATTATGACTGTTATGTGAATATTATGTGTTGCATGATTATTTGGATCGATGGTACCCTAAAGATTTGCCCAGTATTTGTATGATTATTGGAGCGGATAGGTACGCCTACCCTAGTTTGGTGTATAGGCCTTCTTTCCTCAGTTTTAGTTGCCTCCAACTGGTAGGCCCTTTAGGTTCGTAAGTGACATATGGTTATTGATTAGCGGTGATGCTAAGGTTGTTTGCATATATTCACTGTCATATAGCACTATTGTTCTTTGTTTGAGATATTGGCATAGCTTTTGGGTTTAAGGTCAAACCTACTCACCAACATTATTGTTGATGTTTTCGAGTATCATTTTCAGGTGAAGTGAAAGAGGAATAGTTGGTGATTTATGTGGTAGTAGACTTAGAAGTATCCCGAGTGGATTTTCATGTGAAATCTTGCTTGCTTATTTACTTGGATTAGTATTAGAAGTTTAGTTTAAGTTGGATTTTGGACCCCTGTGTGGGCTTATGAATAATTGTAAGAGATTGTGGATTTTTGATAGTGATTTGGGACATCACATCGAGGTTGTTCGAGGTTGATGGTCTTCATAGCACTTGAAGTTTATGCATTGTAGTTTTCTCTATTTTGTATCTTGGTGTTTTGATTGATCATTATGTTTCCTTCTTGATTTCTAAACCATTGTCGGGAGTGAACAGATTGGTAATCAGAGCCAATGTTATAGAGAACTAGGTGGATTGGCCTAGACTATAACCTAAGATCCGTCATTTAGTTGCGTATAGGATCTATGTGCGCGGTGTTCCGCTTTTGTTTGCTTTCGCGTGTTCGCGGCTTGGTGCTTTAGTTATGTCAGTCATTGAAATGTGTGAGCTCAAATATAGAATAAGACTGGGGAAAGATGCAAGGTATAAGTTCGGTGTGCCAACGTATTATAAGCTATCACAAACTCTCTCATAATTAGTAATTTGTTCACGACAAATCGAGTGACACGATAAGGTGTTTTATTTGTATAACTGTATATATAATAAGAGTATATATATATATATATATATATATATATATATATATATATATATATATATATAAATATAAATATATATATATAAATATATATATAATATGTTTAGTCTTTCCTAGCCGTACCTAATGTTGCCCCATGTTCCGCTCTAATATATAATGGCCCCGCAAGGATGAGGACCCATAGTGCTGCCCGCCTGCACTGAATACTATGAGGGGGAAACGGGTGTACGGGTTTGTAAGGATGAAGGTAAAGAACCTAAGGAAGGTAATATGAGCGTGTTGATGATTTGAATGGTCAAGGAAATGACCAGGGTTTGAGAGCTAATGGGGGCGTAGAGGGAGTCAATAGGCATGTAGAGGGAGTTAATGGGGGTGTAGGAGGAGCAACCGACTTCTCGACGATCATTTCCTAGTAATTGCAAAACCTCTTACCCGTCATGCTAGCTCAGATTGGTAACCAAAGAAATGTTGGAAATCAAAGTGGTAATGTGGTTAATGAGAACGTTCGAAGGAGAACGATGGGAAGTTTATTGTAAATGGAGACCGTGTAGTTTGTTCAGTAAAGGAGTTCTTAGCTTATGTAAACCTAAGAAATATGATGGTTAAAGGAGGCGTCCGGAAGTTCTTACTCGTTGGATTGAGAAAATGGTGTATGTGCATGATATGAGTGGTTGTATTAAGTTGAACCCAAAATCGAAATAACAAAGTGGTATCATTTGCTGTTAGGCTTTAACGTAGTGGAACTCTTAGATCTGCACGCTAAGCCAGGAAGTTGTTGTTAGTATGTCATGGAATGACTTTAAGTTTATGATGATATAAGAGTTTTGTCCTCGTCAGAGATGAAAAAGTTAGAATCTAGTTATGGCATCACAGCCATTGTCCGGGGTTGGCTACGCTACGTATACTGATAGGTTTCATGAAGTTAGCTAGTAGTTTCCACATTTGGTAACTCCCAAAGAGTAGATGATAGTGAGGTATTAAGTAATGGCCTTGCTCACAATATCCACAGATCCGCGGGATGGTGGCACAACGGAGCCAAAGACTATAACAGAAAGTATGTGTAATATCAAGCGCACTGACATTATGGAGGCTGGTTGGCTAAATGGACCATTTAAGAACGTTGAGAAAAGAGTAAATGTAGGGGAACCTAGCAAGGATAAGAATGGTAGGGATGATAATAAGAGGACTAGGACGGGAAATGCTTTTTCTTCTACCGCAAGCCCTGTAGGAAGAGAGAATACGGGTACTTGGCCAAAGTGTTACCATTCCTGCAACTGCCAACAGTGCATCACGGAGGGCCCTTGTCCCACATGCTTTAACTATAATAGCCCATGTCATTTGGCAAAGGATTGTAGAGGCGTGCCAAGGAATGTGAATCCTGTTAATGCTAGAAACCCAACTGTTAGGACATGTTGTGTGGTAGTGCCGACCATGTCAGGTCAGCTTGTCCTAGATTGAATAGGACACGAGGGACCGAAGAAAATCGTCAAAGACCAAGTTGCCATCTAATTAACGGGGGTCATGGTCAATGGAAACCAGGGATACCCAGGCAAGGGGTATGTCAAAATATCAGTTGGAAAGCAGATGGAGCACGCCAAGATCCGAACATAGTTGACGGGACGTTTACTTTTAACAATCACTTTAGCCACTACCATAATTTGACGTCTGGTGCCGACTATAGTTTTGGTTTCCCACAACTTTCGTTACCTCTGTTAGGCATAAGACCCAACGAATTAGTTTCAAATATGAGATTGAGAGAGCTAAGCAGGCAGCTAGTAAGAAATTAATAAGGTTATTAAGGGTTGCAAATAGAAATCGAGGGATCATGTTTTTTTACATCGATTGATACTTTTTGGCATGGGAGTTTGATGTGATTATAGGTATGGACTGGTTGTCTAATTTTAAAGCTGAAATAATTTGCCATGAGAAAGTATTGAGGATTAACCACAACCGATGGCAATGAGCTTAGAGTATTAGGAGGATAGACCAGACAGATAAAAGCGATATTTTTTATGGGTTGCTAAGGCTGGTTAATAAGAAACAAAGAAGAATTGTTGTGGTTAGAGAATTTTCTAAGGTAATCTCCAGGATGCGCACCAATCTGGATTACTACTTACTGCCTATCGGAATTGAGTTTCGGATTGAGTTAATCCCTGGAGCAACGCCGGTAGCAAAGTCTCCTTATCGTTTGGCACCTTCTGAATTAGAGGAGTTGTCGGGACAACTCAAGGAACTCCAAGACAAAGGTTTCATTCGACCAAGTTCGTCGCCTTGGGGAGCGTCGGTGTTGTTCGTTAAGAAAAAGGATGGTTCTTTTAGGATGTGCATTGATTATAAAGAATTGAACAAGTTGACTGTTAAGAATCGTTATCCGCTTCCTAGAATTGATGATCTATTTGATCAACTGCAAGGGTCGCAGTTTTTCTCGAAGATAGATCTTAGGTCTGGATACCATCAGCTGAGAGTGCACGAGGATGACATTCCAAAGACTGCGTTTAGAACTCGTTATGGACATTTTGAGTTCACTGTAATGCCCTTTGGTCTGACTAATGCACCAGCAATATTTATACACTTGATGAATAGAGTTTGTAGGTCATATATTAATAAGTTTGTGATAGTGTTCATAGACGACATCTTAATCTACTCTAAGACTCAAGAGGAGCATGTAGAACACTTAAGGTTAGTCTTGGAACTGCTCAAAAAGGAGAAACTGTATGCTAAGTTTTCTAAGTGTGAATTCTGGCTAAGAGAAGTGCAGTTTCTTGGGCATGTGATAAATGGTAATGGGATTCATGTGGACCCTAGTAAGATTGAAGCTGTTAAGAATTAGAAAGCCCCTAGAACTCTGACTGAGGTTCGTTCGTTCTTAGGATTGGCTGGGTATTACCGTAGGTTCATTGAGAACTTTTCTAAGATAGCTAAGTCTCTTACTATCTTGACTCAGAAAAGTAAGACTTTTAATTGGGGTGAGGAACAGGAATATGCATTTCAGACCTTAAAGGATAAGTTGTGTAATGCGCCTGTTCTAGCTCTCCCCGATGGACCAGAAGACTTTGTGGTATATTGTGATGCGTCCGGGATAGGACTAGGCTGTGTGTTAATGCAAAGAGGTAAGGTGATAGCCTATGCGTCTAGGCAGTTGAAAATTCATGAGGAGAATTATACTACCCACGATTTAGAGTTGGGTGCGGTCGTGTTTGCACTTAAGATCTGGAGACATTATCTGTATGGGACAAAGAGTGTCATCTATACGGATCATAAGAGTCTTCAGCATATCTTTAGTCAGAAAGAGTTGAATATGCGACAGCGTCGCTGGATAGAGTTGTTTAGTGATTATGACTGTGAAATTCGCTACCATCCTGGTAAGGCAAATGTGGTGGCTGATGCCCTAAGTAGGAAGGAAAGAGTAAAGCCTAAGAGAGTTAGAGCTATGAATATGATCCTTCAGTCGAGTATCAAGGATAGGATACTGGCGGCTCAGAAGGAGGCTGTAGATGAATTTGCAGTATTACAGAAAGGTTTAGATGAGATGATAGAACAGAGAAGTGATGGAACTTTGTACTACCTGGATCGAATATGGGTACCTTTGAAGGGTGAGGTGAGAACCCTGATAATGGATGAAGCCCATAAGTCAAAGTACTTTGTACACCCAGGAGCTGATAAGATGTACTATGATTTGAGAGATAGGTATTGGTGGCCTGGAATGAAAAAGGATATAGCTGAGTATGTTAGTAAATGTTTGACTTGTTTGAAGGTTAAGGCTGAGCATCAAAGGCCATCTGGCTTGCTCCAGCAACCTGAGATTCCCGTATGGAAATAGGAAGGGATAGCTATGGATTTTGTGACTAAGTTGCCTAGGACTAGTAGTGGGCTTGACACAATCTGGGTCATTGTGGACCGATTGACTAAGTCTGCTCATTTTCTACCTATGCGTGAGGATTATAAGATGGAAAGGTTGGCTAGATTGTATTTGAATGAGATAGTTGCTAGACATGGTGTGCCAATCTCGATTATATCGGATCGTGATAGTCGTTTCACATCAAGGTTTTGGCAGTCAATGCAAGAGGCATTAGGAACTCGTTTAGACATGAGTACGGCTTATCACCCTCAGACCGATGGTCAGAGTGAGCGTACTATTCAGACTTTGGAAGACATGCTTAGAGCGTGCGTCCTAGACTTCGGAGGAAGTTGGGATGTTCATCTTTCGTTGGTTGAGTTTTCGTATAACAATAGTTATCATTCTAGTGTGAGATGTGCTCCGTTTGAGGCATTGTATGGTAGAAAGTGTCGTTCGCCAATTATGTGGGCTGAGGTTGGAGAAGGTCAGTTGATAGGACCTGAGTTAGTGTAAGCGGACACTGAGAAGATCTCGCGATTAAGGATAGACTTAAGGCTGCGCGTGATCGTCAGAAAAGTTATGTTGATAAGAGGAGGAAGCCTTCTAGAGTTTAGTGTAGGTTGGTGGGGGGGGGACTATGTCTTGCTAAAGGTCGCCTTGGCAAGGTATGGTGCGCTTTGGGAAGAAAGGGAAGTAGCACTAGATTTGTTGGACCTGTTTAGATTATTGAGAAAGTTAGGCCATGTGGCCTTTCGTAGATTTGCTTGAGGGAATAGATGGTGGTAGTCATGTACACGTTCCACGTGTCGAAACCTTAGAAGAGTTTGGCTGATCCAACAATGAAATTGCTGTGGATGGGATTCGAGTTGATACTAAGTTAAATTTTGAGGGAAGAACCTGTGAAATATTGGAAAGAAGAGTTTAAGAAGTTAAGCGTAGTAGGACTTGCCTCGTCAAGGTCGTGGAATCAAAAACGTGGTCTGAATTTCATGTGGAACGTGAAAAAGATCAGATGAAATTGAAGTACATGCATTTATTTAGTGATGTTAGTAGTTGAATTTTGGGGACGAAATTCTTTTAAGGGGGGTAGAATGTAACCTTTGCCCTTTTTGTGTTCTGAATATTCCATTTATAGTCCTTTGACTATTTGACTTTGGTCAGTTTATTCAGATTTGTACCGTGTTGACGGTGGTGATTTTTATGAGATATGTGATGATTTGAGGTTTATTATGATTAATAATCCCTTTTGGAAGGTATTATTGTGTTATGTGTATTCCGAGTGGTTTGACCCGTGAATTTTAAGAAAGTCGATAAGCGAGTCCGGACACGTCGTAATGTCCCAAATTGAGTTTGAAGGGTGTAAAGTGAAAATATGTCATGTGATTACTCTAGGTTATTGGGAAAGTATTAAGTGGAATAAAAAATGCTAATTAACTTTGGGGTAAATTTTACGGTTGAGTTTTACGAGCATTTAAGTGATCCCGACACGAAAAGAAAGGCCCGGGACTCCCTAGGATCCCTTGACCGGTCATAGCAAGAGAAGGGAACAACATGGCTTTTTTAGCAAGATTGTCCCATTTGTACACAAATATGCTTCCACTAAGATCATTTCCTCATCATTTTTCATTTCAAAAAAACACATACACTTGTGTGTGTGTGTGTATATCCGGCCGAACACAAAACAAACAAGAAACACATAAATTTTTGAAGATTGATCAAGAAAACATGAAGACATAAATATTTGGGGTTGATTCTAGTGTTTGGTTATTCATTTAAACAACGTTTGGGTTGTCCGGTTCGTGTCAAAATCTACAAATTTGAAGATTTTCTTGTAAGTTTTCAAATTTAAATTTCGTTTGTCCTTTTGGGTTTATTTTGATGCATAGATGTTAGTTGTACAAGTTGATCGTTGTGAAAATCGATTTTCGGAAACAAAACAGATGATTTAAGGGGTGTTTGGTTCGTGAATAGTAAAAAGGAAAAAAGGGGAATTTTGTATGCCTTTGTGAGGTGGTCGTGCAGGCGCCTTGAATACTTATTGTTGCTAGATAGCTTATTTTTTATAATAGCTTGTATAGCTTATTGCGGGCTTATTTTTAAGCATTTATTGGCTTATTTTGAGCTTATGGCTCACGGCTTGTTTGGTAATCACAAGGGAAGTGATTTTTGATTATTTTGTGTTATGGCGTATGTTTGTGGACTATTTTTAAGGCTTTTGGTAGTAACCAAATGCGATACGTAGCTTATTAGCTTATTGTAAAAGCTTATATATTTACGTATTTTGGAGTTTTATGAACTCACGGCCCAATAAGCCCATTTGAGCCGCGGCTTAATGGAGGGGCTTATTGTGGTCCGGATTATTTCTACATATAAGTATATACTTATATATGTAAATGGACTTTGGTTTTGGACTTGGATCGTATTTTGGACTTATAAATGTCCTAATGGACCCTTGTTGGGCCTTAAGGCCCAATAAGCGATATTTAGTAGTTATGAGAATTTTGACGGACTTTTAAAAGTGGAAATGTATTTACGAAGTGATATTGAATGATATTTTGGAGAAAACGTGTTGGTAAGCGTTAACGATGGAGATTTTGGAATTTTGTCGAAAAGTGTCGAATTTGTGAAAAATGTTGAAAATAAGGTTTGAAACCTTGGAAAACGTTGTATAAACGTACGAGTCATGTCAAAATTTCGTAAAAAGTTTATACTTAGAAATTTTCTTAAAAACATGATTTTTGATTTTTAAATAATAAAATAATATTTAATTATTTTATTTATTTAATAAATTCACTAAAGGACGAAAAATATAATTTTTCTCGAAACTTCTTTAAAGTGTTTATTATGGGTAAACGTTTCATTTTCAACCGTATAATGACTATTTTGAAGTGTCTAAGGTTTACCGAATGGACTTGTCGAGATATATTTATAATTAATAATTATAAATATTTATTATATTACTTATCTATTTACGCTAAATAGTATAAGTATGTATTATCGGAGAATGAGATTGATATGATTATGGAGTTAAGTCGTCAACCATCACACCACTAAAAACTGTTTTGGGTAATTGTACAACGCGTCTAAACTCTATGCATCAAACGTAAAGATTGTTTTGGAATTGGATGATTAAATTGGGACATTAACTGGACTAGGTCGTGTGCGGGCGTCGTTGCATTTGCTTGTGTGATTGAGATTGGGTAGCTAAAGACTTGCTTGAGGTGAGTTCTCGTAGCCCCACTTTTTACTGGTTTTTCCGTTGGGGGAAAATGATACTCAAATGTGTTTTGAAATGTTTTGAATTGATCTGTGCGAAATGTGGTTTTGTTTTTGGGACAAGTTATGTGCTTATGACTGCTATGTGAATATTATGTGATGCATGATTGTTTGGATCGGATGGGTACGCCTACCCAGTGTTTGTGAGATTATTGGATCGGATGGGTACGCCTACCCAGTATTTGTGTGATTATTGGAGCGGATGGGTATGCCTACCCAGGTTTGTGTGTGGTCCTGCCCTAATTTTAGTGCTCTAGCTAGTAGGCCCTTTAGGTACGTAAGTGACATATGGTTATTGGTTAGTGGTGATGCTAGAGTTGTTTGCATATATTCATTGTCATATAGCACTATTGTCCACTGTTGAAGTATTGGCATAGCTTTTGGGTTTAAGGTCAAACCTACGAGCTCACCAACATTATTGTTGACGTTTTCGAGTATCATTTTCAGGTGAAGTGAAAGAGGAATAGTTTGGTGATTGATAGCAGACTTAGAAGTATCTCGAGTGGAATTTCGTTTGAAGTCTTGCTTGCTTGTTATTTTGATTCTAGTTTTGGATGTTATGGAATAAGTTTGGATTTTGGTCCCCTGTGAGGGCATTGGAATAATTGTAAGAGATTGTGTATTTTAGTTGCGATTGGGACATCACTTGAGTTTGTTCAAGGTTGATGGTCTTCATAGCACTTGGAGTTTATGCAATGTAGTTTTCTCTATTTTGTACCTTGTGTTATGATTGATCATTATGTTGCATTCCTGAGTTTCCGCCATTGTCGGGGTGTGACAAATTGATTGTTCATTTAGCATTGTTCTAGTCATTTCTTGTAAGGTTCTATTCTTACGTTCTACTACCCCATTTGATTGTGGAGTACGAGGAGCCAAAAAGTTATGGGTAATGCCGTTAGCATCACAAAAAGCTCCAAATTGTACTTCATTATCAAATTCCCGACCATGATCTGTGCGGATTGAAATAATGGGGCAACCCTTTTGGATTTGAATCTTTTTGCTTAGAATTTCAAAGTGGTCAAAAGCTTCATTTTTATGTTTTAGAAATCTTGTCCATGTATACCTTGAATAGTCGTCGACAATGACCAAAGTGTAGAAGTTTCCTCCATAACTTTGAACAGCCGATGGACCAAACAAGTCCATATGTAAAAGTTCTAGACACTTAGTGGTTGAAACCATGTTTTTAGCCTTATGGCTTTCATGTACTTGTTTTCCGACGTTGCAAGCGTCACAAAAATGCTTTTCAAATTTTAGTTTTGGTAAGTTTCTAACTAGCTCTTTAGATGATAGCGATTGTATAAGTCGCATATTGGCGTGACCCAATCTTCGATGCCATAAGGTCGAAGTATCATCTATAGAGGTTAAACAAAGGGTGTCTTTTGGTGAGTTCCCCATTTTCATTATGTAAAGACCATTTTTCCTAATTCCTTTTCCTATGGTTATGCCGTCTTTGAGTATTTCGCTACCGGTTTCGCTAAATAATACTTTGCACTTTTTATCGCATATTTGACTAATACTAAGAAGATTAAAGCTAAGGTTTTCTACGTGACTAACATCATGAATAGTGAGGGAGTTATGAGTAATCGTACCTTTACCGATGATCTTGCTTTCAGTATTACTACCAAACAACACATTACCTCCGTTAATTGCTTTGTAAGTTGAGAAGAGTTTCTTGTTACCCGTCATGTGTCTCGAACAACCGCTGTCTTTGATCCATTCGTCCGGTTCAAGTTTGACTTTTTGTCGCACCTATATTTATAGAACAACTCAAGCATTCGGTCCCCAATATCTCATGGGTCCGTTAATGTTATGCATACCGTTTGGTTGACCCATATAAGGAAATGGAGGATAAGGACTCCATTGATTGTACATAGGTGGTCGAAATAATTGCTCTTGTTGAGTTTCATAATTCCAACCGACTTGGTGATAGTCACTCTTAGGGTACAAAGTACTAGGTCTCCTATGGGTCGTTTTATGGGGCGTTTGGATTCTACTCTTTCCATGGCCTTGACCAAGTTTTAAGATTGGTGGTTGTTTGCTATTCTTAGGTGTGCCTAAAATAGACTTTTTGGTTATTAAAACGGAGTCATTTTTCTTTATGATGTTAGATTCAAGCATTTTCCCATTTTCTGCACTGTCAACAGATGCCCGGTGCTGTTCGTCTGAACAAGCCGGTTCTGTTGTCAATGGAACCGGCAATGCCGGTTCTACAGAAGGCATTTTTTGAATTTGGGGAACCAAGTTTTTGATTTTAGTGTTGCTAGAGGAAGCTATATTCTCTGTGTATCCTAATCCACATTTGTCTTTTGACGGTTTTTGCATTTCGACCATTTTTTGCAAGGATGAACTACTATTTTCGAAGCTAGCTAGCTTTAGTTTTAGAGAGTTAATTTCAATTTCAAGCTTGTTACAAACATCACATTTGTTACTAATTTCTTTGTTCTTCTCTAATAGTTCTAGCTTGATTTTAAGTTCATTAGCATCCCTTTTGAGTAATTCGTTTTTAGCCTTTAGGTGCTTGTTTTTGTTAATAATCCTAAGACTAATTTTGCAAAGTTTATCATACTCATTTTGTCTTGATTCATTATCTAAGGATGAGCTACTATAGTAGGGAGTATCGGATAATACCTCGTTTTCGTGTGCCATGAGACAAATTTCTTCTTTGGTAGAGTCAGTACTTCCGTCAAGTATTGGCCTAACATGAACCAAATCTTTAGAAGTCTATGCACTGCAAATTCGAAATGAAAGTGACAACTACCTGCTCCCTCGACTACCTTGACCTCTCACCCGTTGAAACATGTTAGACATCAAACCATTATCCGAGGATCCTTCACAATCCTCCCTTCCTCCCCCCTCTGGACCCACAATCCCCACTCCCACTATGAACCGCCCGCGGTCTCCTGGCCGCACCCCACCACACCACCCTTGAAGGCACCTTCGGTCTTCCTATCTCTGTCCCATTCCTTCGGCCTTTCAAAAGTTCTTCTTGTCATCGTAGGGTTGTCGGACAAATTTTCCTCTTCTTCTAAAGAACTTTTTGAAATCCTTAACGGCCATTGCATATTCTTCGTCGTTGCTATCCGAGGAAGATGCATCTTCATCACTCAAGACTTGTCTTGCTTTTAGGGCAAGAGATTTATACTTTTATTTCTTATTCTTTGACTTTGCAAAATCTTCTCAAGTACTACCTATTAGAATTTGGATTGCCCGACTAGTTAATCTTAGAGGTAGTTTTGACAAGTCCTTGGATTATTCATCGCCGTCACTTTGGATGCCCACTTGTGGAAGGTGAGAGGCCCTTAAGAATTTCTAACATGACTACGACTTGAAAAAGGACTTCATTAAGTGCTTTGAGTGATGTAATATGAATTAAATTGAAGGACAATCTTTAGTTTCATCATCGGTTATAGAGAACTCTTCATATTTTTGTACAAAAAGATCTATTTTATTATCTTTAACTTGTTTGTTACCTTGATGAGTAGTTATTAATGAATCTCAAATATTTTAAGTTGTATCGCACATGAAAATTATTTCATATTCCTTTTTAGGTAAAGCATTGTATAAAACCATTTTTGCTTCATCATTTTTGGAAATCATTTTCTTGTGGTTCTCATCAAATTTTTCATATGGAATAACTATATCTTTACCATCTTTGTCTTTGATGGTAGGTTTATAGTTGCCATAAGCTATAATGTACCAAAGATCAATATCTTTAGATTTCACATAAGTTTCAAAACGGTTTTTCCAGTATATAAAACAATTTGCCTCGAATAGAGGTGGTCGTTGCATAGATTGACCTTCTTTGTAGTTTTTCGAATCCATAATCGTTTTAAAGATTTAAAATACAATTTATTTTAAAAACTTTGGTAACCTAGCTCTTGATGCCAATTGTGGAAAACTAGAAGGGGGGGGGTTGAATAGTTTTCTAGATTAATTGTTATCTTTTCAAAAAATTTGCTTGAAACTTTTGTGTGAAATGACTTGATGTTGATCTTGGTTTGTGAATTAGAAAAGTAAGTAAAAGAAAGAGTTAGAGAGATATAACCGGGACACAAGTATTTATAGTGGTTCGGCTACAAGGACACCTTCCTTGCCCTACACCTCTTTAATAATACAAAGCTAAATAACGGATTCTTCACATGGTAGAATCTAACCAACACAACTATACTTGATATACAAATGATGAATGGACTAACAACTACAAAGTAATGGTCAAGACTCAGCAATGTGATCTTGATGGAGTTATGGAGATCGAATGCAAGGTACTTGGTACTTGATCGTCTCGGATGAATGCTTGGTAATTTCTTCTTTGAAGTAAATTACCTACAAGAAGCTAAGAGATTATGCAAGAAATAGAGAGAAAGATCAGTAGATAAGAGAGTATTTCTTAATGAGAAGGTGTGAGAAAACATGAGAAATGGCTTGGTATTTATAGCCAAAAAGAGTACTGTAGCCCGGTTCCGTCGGTGCCATTGGCGAATGGAACCGGCAGCCAAAACCAATGGAACCGGCCTACAGTAACCAAATCCGAATTTTGATTCTCAAGATCTTGAGAAATCTTGTGTAATCTTGTGAGATTACCCTTGGATTTGCTGCATTTTATTAGGTCATGCATGATGTAATTAGAAAACATTTTTGTGCTTCTTTTTATATTTTTCTCATTTTTTTAAAAAAAATTTCTTTGGTTTTAAAGATTTTATATTTTTGTATTTTGTTTTTATAAAAAAATTTTGAAAATGAAAAATCTTTTTGGTTTTTATGGTGTGTAATATATATATACATATTATACATGATATTTGAATAGGTACCACCACTATTCTTCAGCTTCATCTGCCAACTGTTTTAGTGTCTCAGGCGTAAAACTTCGCATTCCCAGCTTGTTGATAAGAAATTCAATTCTTTCTCTGCATAGGGCTTTAGTGAAGATGTCCGCTAGTTGATACTCCGTGTTGACAAAGTAAAGCTCTACTACTCCATTCTCCACTTGCTCTTTGATGAAGTGGAATCTGATGTCAATATGCTTTTATCGAGAATGTTGAACATTGTTGCAACATAAGGCAATAGCACTTTTGTTATCACAGTACACTGGAATTTTATTAAATCCAAGGCCACAGTCGGTAAGCTATGATCTCATCCAAAGGATTTGAGCACAACAGCCAGACATAGCAATATATTCAGCTTTCGTACTGGATATCGCAGCGCTTTTCTGCCTTTTTGATGACCAACTAACAAGTCTGTCTCCCAATAATTGCATACATCCAGAAGTACTTCGTCTAGTATCTTGGCAACCCGCGTGATCAGCGTTTGCATAAGCTGTTAGAGCAATAGAAGAATCCTTTGGATACCAGAGTCCCCGATTTACGGTTCCTCGTAGGTATTTCAAGATCCTTTTTACAGCATGGAGGTGCTTTTTGGTAGGCTTTGCCTGATACCGGGCACACATGCATACAACAAATGTTAGGTCTGGTCTACTGGCTGTAAGATACATAAGGGTGCCAATCATTCCACGATAGTGTGTAGGATCTACGACTTTCCCTTGTGTATCTTCATCCAGTTTGGATTTCTCTACCATAGGAGTATCCACGGGGTCACTAGATTCCATATCATATTTCTTCAAAGATTCTAGAGCATATTTAGACTGGTTTAAAAAGATGCCTCTAGGACTTTGTGAAATCTGTAGTCCTAGAAAAAATGATATTTTGCCCATCATCGACATCTTAAACTTTGAACACATTATTTTTGAAAATTAGGCACATAATTCAGGTGTAGTAGACGCAAAGATTATATCATCAACATAGATTTGTACAAGAAGAATATCTTTGCCTTGTCTTCTTATGAACAATGTGGGATCCACGGTTCCTTTAGAGAATTCCTGAGAGAGTAGCAACTTTAACAATAGATCGTACCACGCGCGTAGAGCTTGTTTCAACCCATATAGAGCCTTCTTAAGCTTGTACACATGATTCAGATTGTCTTGATCCACAAACCCGTCCGGTTGACTGACATAAACTTCTTCGCGCAGAATGTCATTCAATAATGCCGTCTTAACATACATTTGATAGACGATCATATTCATGTGAGCAGCATATGCGAGGAAAATTCGAATAGCATCAAGTCTAGCCACTAGAGCAAAGGATTACTCAAAATCAATTCCCTCTTCTTGACGGTAACCACGAGTAACCAAACGAGCCTTGTTCTTAAGAATTCCTCCCATTTCATCAAGTTTTACCATATAAATCCATTTTAAAGTAATGACCATCACTTTATCTAGACGTGGAACGAGTTCCTATACTTGAGTTAATGCGTCTTTATAGTTTTAAATTCATGTAGCTCCTCTTGCATTGCTTTAATCCAACATGCTTGAGTTAATGCGTCTTTATAGTTTTGTGGTTCAACTGATGTGAGAAAGGCATCATAGTAACAAAATAAAGCTTGTTCATGGAGTTGGAGTCTTATGGAAACAGGTCTTTCGAGTTCACCGATGATGTTTTCTAAAGGATGATCCTTGGTCCATTTGGTAACGTGTCCAGAGTTAGGAGTAGCAGTATGCACAATAGTAGGAATAACATCCGAAGAAGAAGATGCTTCAAAATCATTTTCTAGAAT
>BQNB010028045.1:13480-48917 GCA_026074375.1 Tanacetum coccineum | reverse complement strand
GAAATATGTTCCGAAAATTTTTACCGGTCACGCGGTAATTGTTTTTACGAGAAAATAAAAGACCAAAAGTCAAGAAGTCAAGTCAGACCCAAAAAGTCAAAGGGTAAAATCGTCATTCGAAATTTCAAAAATTCTCGGATGTTACAGGTGCACCCTGCATCACATAGGACCCTGCACTGTCAAGTGTCGGACTTGCAACAGAGTAGGTCATCTGACCAAGAATTGCAGAAACAAAAGACCAGCCACTAGAAACAACCTACAAGTAGTATCCCTAACTTGTAATGTCTGTGGAGAGAAAGGACATTATGCAAATCGGTGCTCAAAAGCAAAAAACAAGGCCACAGGAGGGCGTACTTAGAGATAAGTATACTTTTCTACTCTAGAAACAACTCTCGAGGATATTCAAGTTCATCAGAATCTTTTTCATAAGTCAGAAAACCCCAAACTACAATCCTTGTCGTTTGTTGCTTTTATCTAGAATTCTACTACGAGACACATAGCATAAGTATCAGCTCTTTTAAAGTTTCATATGTAAAGTTATCTATGAAATAAATAAAGTGATGATTCCGTTACATCTTGTTATCTAGTGATATCAAAACTCGACATCGTTTGTCAATTCCATTAAATTCTATCATATTCAACTCTGAATACTCTCCTCATACCTTTGAAACATAAATTATCATCCTCGACTATATGAGCGCCAGTACAATTAATATCTCCATATTTATCTTACCTTTCATGATCATATCATTTTCTACACCTTACCGTTTTGATATCATGTTTTATGCTTAGGTAAGACGATTTATGATCATCTTATTGAAATGAATTAGGATGCTTCTTCATTTGAATAAGGAAATTATAAATCTCCAAACTATGAATTTATAAATTCTCAGTTACAAGGATTTGGACGCTTCTCTTTGTAAGTGACAAATTATAAATAAGTAGGCTTAAGTATATAGTATACGTACAAACAAGTTTCTTTCAATTCGTTTGTGCAAATAATTCCTTTTCTTCACTTAATCATTATCATTATTACCTTCATCATCTGTTCATTTCCAAATCTATATACCACATGATTAGCAACTCCCTTACAATTCATAATCATTCCTTGACATCTCTCCGGCATTTTGACTAAATCTCAAGACGAGATTTCTATTAGGGGTGGAGACTATAACAACCCAGAACTTTCATCAAATGCAAAATCAACCTATTTTACTATGATCACAATTGTACGGGGAAATTTTTCGCTTTATTACATTACTTGCATTGCCGATATCTTAATATGCAATGTAACTTGCATAACTAAAGTAGACGAGCTCACGCAACCTACCTATGCCATCTATATCTATTTATATGTCAAGAAAACAACATAACATGTCACGTTAATATCCTAATATCATTATTGCAAAGTACATTACTCATATAATGTACCATTTGCAAAGTTATATCAAGACGGGCTTTAAACCATTATCGTATACCTCTAAACCCTAATTCAATGAAAGGTTAATATTTAAAGCGAATGTACAAGCTACTAGAAAAAAAAAAAAAAAAAAAAAGAAAAAGATACAAGCTACTAAAGCTCATGTACAAGTAATATAACATCTCATTTGAATACATCTTCCCTCCAAAATAAGGTACAAGTCTTTAAAGCATAATGTATAAGTCCTTAATGCACGATATCCAAAATAGCCATTTCACCTTTGTTTTTCTAAGGAAACTTGTATAATCCATCAAGTACAAGTTACAAGCAAGTCATATACTTTATTTACATTCTATAATCATCCTCATTTAATAAGATCTCATGAAATGAAACTTAGAAACCCTAACCCGAGAAAAATACTAAACCATGACCCGTTTCTCGATATTTATCCATTTTTAACTTCAACCAACACTCAAATAAGTTGTAATAACTTAATTTACAACATTATCAATCATATTCTATCATCATTTCATCATTTCATCTCAATTATACATGAAATAAATCCAAGAAACCCTAAACATGGCCTAATTTGACTTTGGACCCTTTTACTCGTTTTCACCCATTTTTAACCCGAACCACTTATCAAATCTTGTTAATAACTCCTAATACAATCCGTATAAACATTAATCCATCATTATTGATCAAGTGTACTCGAAATGCAAACACAAAAACTCAATTCGTGCCCTATTAAGCCCGCGACCTCCATTTTTGCATTTTGACCCAATTTAAAACTTTCCATTGCAAACAAGCACCATGGTGACTAACCTACTTGATCCATAAGCATCTTACAAGGTTCTCTTTGAGTTCCATGGCCAAAATCAGGCCACAACTACTCCTTGTTGGCTCATTTCAGTCGCGACACCACAAGCACCAAAACTAACCTCCACATCACCTCTCTACCACCCTAGACCATCCATATCACCCTTGTAGACTCCCTAACTCATCAATTACAGAAATAAGACATCTCACCCCCTCACCTTGGCCTCCAAGTTTCGAACAAGTTTAAAAATGGGGTACCATACTCTTATTTAAACTCATCCCCCACTTCCTCCTCTATTACCTATCATAGCAGCAATCCTTTGCTCAATAAGTGTTCTAAGGAGTTCTAAGACCAGAATTGAATTGAAATATTGAAGCCTTGAAGCCTCGGAGTTGTTATTCTAGGCGTACGAAGCTAAAAGTCCCGATTTTGACCCATTTCCAAGCGATAAGCTCTAACCCGGGTTCTGGATGTTCCAATTCTGCTCCTACACTCTTATAATGTTCATATGATCCTAAATAAACTTTTGTTAAAGTTTTATAACTCAATTCATGCTCATTTTCCATTTTGATCCAAAACTGTACACCCAAAACCCTAATTTCATTGTTGTTTCTTGTATCTATGAGCTCATTATGATAAATATTGTTATAATCTATCCTAACATGCTTAAATTATGTTATTATAACCACTTTATCAAGTCTTGAAGGAATTTGAATTAAAAACCTACGCGTTTTCATTATAAAACCCTAATTCGACCCGTTTTGATTTCTAGCTTAACGAATTGTTAATCTGAACTTTCATTATGTTAAATCTTCATATTTTGCTTATAATAATAAGCTATAAACCTAAAAATATATTCTAAGAAACTTAAAATAAGCTGCATGGCAATTCGGGACTTGTTTTGTAACTCCGCATTCCACCCTCCCAATCACGCCGCCCCCTCCCCTCGGGGCTACCCCCCCTCATATCGCCTAACGCCGCCCCGCCCACGTGCCACAACTCTAATATGACAAATACCCCCTGCCAACCTACACTAGACAGGCCCCACCCCTCCGCCCCACCCCCTCTTGCGTCCCAATTCCTGCTGTCACCACCCACAATAACAACCCAAACCCTAGCTAATCACACCCCCACCCTGCACAGTCCCCCATCCGACAGCACCCCCCCCGCCCGCGCACCCTCTCACCTACCCCCCCCCCAGAAAAGAGATCCTATCAACCGCTTCCTAATACCCCCACCCTCACAAACCCACAACAGCCCACCAGCCCCCATACCCAACCACCCAAATCAGACGTATACTCTCCACCTCTTCTCTCAAGGTACCCCCATAACCCTACCCCCCCCGTCCCCCACCCCCCCCTGTACCCCACAAAACCTCCACAGAAGCGACCCTTAACAACTACTGACATATAAAACACAACCCATAAACCATACTCCCAGTGCAACACCTCCCTCCACTTCCCATAACGGGCTTCACCGACAGTCCTCATTTCTTACCCGACCACCTCATCTCTTTCATTATACATCTTCACACACGCGCGATTCCCCCCCCCCCCTGCCCCCCCACAAATGACACACCACACTCCCAACCCTCGCCCTACAACACCTCCCCCTCCGTGCAACCAACAACACCCACAGTATAAAAACTTATGTTTCATAACCCTCCTTATCTTGCCACCCACAACGCCCCCCCCACTCACCACCCACTTCCACCCTGTCCCCCACCATACAAGCACCCACTCCAGCACACACAACATAATGTCCTTCACCGACAAACCCCCCGCCCGCGCCAACCATCTACCCCCCCCTACCCCCGTCCTTCCCCCCCAGTTATGACCACCATCCACCCCCCCCATCGCTCAAAACAAATGCCGTCTTGTCCAACTAAAAAAAATCCACAAAGATCTCACTACAGTCGCTACCCCCCTACACCCACCCTAATAACCCTAGCCCCGCCCCCCCCGACCCCGCCTTCCCCCTAATCTAGTTCGAAACGCGCGTTTCTCATCTCTTGACACCCGCTATATTTAACTACCTCTCCTTCCCCCGCGCCGCGCTCACCCTCGAGCTTCCCGATTGGAGTCCCTCATTCACCCTCGACACTGAGTCTATCTATAGCCTCCGCCACCCTCATAACCGCACCCCCCACGCCAACCCATCCTCAACAAAATCACAAACCCAAATAACACACCCCCCCGTCCTGTACACCTGACCGTGCACCATGACCCCTTCCTACCCCACATAAAATAAACCATTGTCAATGGAGCACCTACCCACCCCACACCCAACTACAGGCGCGTCCTATACAGCAAGAAAGACCTCACCCACCCCCAACCTCCCCTCACCAACAACCTTCCCCACCCCCCACCTCCTATAAACCAAACTTCGTTAATCTCTTAAACCATTGTTTCTTGAGTACTATCTTGACCCATAACTCACTACCCCACGATACAACGCAATGAACCCCACACGATACACAACTCACTTCAAACTAAACACAACGCTCCTTGCCCCCCCCCCCCCCACCAATACGCTACAACCCATCTACCGCCACCTCCCAGGAACTGTTTACACATCCCCCCCCACAATCCCCCACCCTCCGCCCCCTGACTCCTCGCTACTCCTCTCAACCTTCTCCACCCACGCGCTCGTAGACCCTTTCTAAGCAATACCCCCACCCACAGCCCCCGCCGCCGCAGCCGCACTCCGCATCCCACTCCGCCACTTTTGCCCGCTCACGAATCCTAACTCATCGCCCTCCATCCAATCCCCCGCTACCTTTCCCATCCGCCCCCCCCGTAGACCCTCCCCCCCAGTGTACTACATAACCCTACACTCCCGCCAAAATTTAATTCTATTTCAACCCCACGCGATTTGATAAAAAAACCGCGCTCGGGCCCCCGATATACTCACAATGAAGACATTAGCCTCTTTGTAATACTAGAACATAATCTCGTTACAATAATGCTCTCCGCCCGTCGATCAAACTACTCCTGATCCATAATCCCACTAGCGGCGGCTCGTATCTGATTCAAAGACCTTCCACGCCCCGGTCGTTCACTAGCTACGCCTTTTCTACGTCTCTTTATATGTTTCGCATAAACACACCCCGTGGCGGGGGGGATAACAATGCTATAAAAATTAGGAATTCAAGTGTTTTCCAGACTAGATCGCTTATCCTAATTACCCATTACAATTCAATTGTCTAAGTTACTTTATGCCCATAATTGGTCCCTCATGATATGGCACCCATCGCCTAATCCACCCCTTCGCGCTCCGGCCGCGTGTAAGACGATATACCTGGTTGTCCCCCGTTTAGTGAGATCGGGGAGTGGCCCCTCCACCCCCCATCGCTCCCTCCAACCACCCCGTCGCACCCCCCCCCCCCCCCCCCCCCCCGGGCCCCACCCCCCCGCCACCGGGCCGTGGCCCCCGGGTAGGTGGGACCGTTGCACTGTGGGGGTGGTGGGGGAGAATTGAGTGGTTTAATCCATACACTAGATATGTTTGGTTGATGCATAGGGATATGGCAAAGTCTCACCCACCCCCGGGGCGCCCCCCCCTTTTGAAGTATATAATACCTACTATATATATATATATATATATATTATAAATTATCGATTATCCCAGCTATATTCACATAATATTGGGTATATATTTTACACATGTCAGTTTGTGCTAGTGGCCATGAGCCTTAGACGAGACAATAACGTAATTATACATACCATTTACAATGCAATAACATTTTCTCCATGATATTTGTATTCGTTGCAATTATCTATCAATAAATGGTGTACTTACAAACGTAACCCACATACCACACACTATAATCGTATTACTATGGCACTGCTTCTTTTACAATTACTTATGATTGACTTGTTTTTCAACTATTTACATTTCAAACTTATTGGGATTTCACTCAACCATTGTGTTGACTTTTTAGCATGTTTATCTCAGGTAATTGAGCAACTTATGGCATGGAGTGGCATGGACATGAAGATGGCTAAAACTTGTTATTATTCACATTGTATGTAACTAGATTTTGGGACCTACCTTTGTAAAACTCTGATTTTAAATGAATGATAACGTATCTTTTGAACAACGTCTCTTTTGAGTCGTTTTCTATGATTATGATTGTTGTAATCATGAAGTAATACCCCAGATTAGCTTCCACGGCGTATATGTAAAAATGGGGTGTGTTACAGATTGATTTCTGCGCCATGGTTTAGTGACAGGTCAAAAAACCTTAACTATAACTACATTTCTTTTTCTAGCCATCAAAGTCCTCCGTGCACTACATTCCGGATCCATATGTAAAGATACATAACTATTATACTATTATATAAATAACTTATGTTATTTACCAACTGGTTGTTAACATAATGATGTCTTCTCCCAACCACTTACTTCCGATATTGAGGATGATTTCGTCCTCTATGAATATTCTTAATCTATACTTCGGTTCTATCGGTGTTTTCTCAGGAGGGACCCCTGTTTCATGGAAAGCAGTTATTTAACTTTCGGAAAATCTAAAGATAAAATGATCCCACTATGTATTCTCACCTTTCTACAATAATCCTATGTTTAAAGGTCGATTCAGCATTTTATGCTAAAGAATCACATTCCACCACCAGAGATCCTATTACTACACCAACTATTTTGACTCAATCTTCGGCATTAACCACCATCAATATATTTGGATCCCGATTTTCTTTATTCTGAAAGACTTATTACCACCCAAGAAGCAAATCCATTCCCCATCTTCTTCCTCAACTACATTATCTAATTCATCTAGGAATCAAACCTGTAATTTGGTATCACCATTTTTCTCAGTTTATACTCCTACCCCACCTCAGATATTAAAAATTGGAAAAAGTTTAAGTAAGATACATGTGAAGCATCATGAGAATCAAATCGAAGATATTTTGAATTACTTAGAAGAACTCTCTTTTCTCTGCATTGGAAAAATAGAAGAAGACAACAAGCTAAAGACTGAACTTGTGAAAGTCCGTTCTCAGATTATCAAACTTCAAAGGAAGTAATTAGGGCAAAGAGATAAGATTGCTTTTTCTCACTACAGAATTTCCAATCTTGAACAAAGCATTGAGAGAACAAGCCCTTTTTGTCACCAAACAGATTCAGGAGGATCTTTAGGATGTCATCTACTTTTATTTTTTTTTTTTTTTTTTTTTTTTTTTTTTTTTTTTTTTTTTTTTTTTCGGCACACAAAATCAACAAACTAGTTATAGCTTTATCCTAGCCACAGGATGTGTGGTATAAATATAAACACTTGTTAAATCTTGACTATATAAAGTAAGAAGGCAAGTTATTTGTGAAGGCAATCCCGTTACGTACCTTATTTCCAGCTTATTCTCTTTAAAACCTCATCTCCATCATTGCATCATTCTCTTCTTATTTTTTAATCTCCATAAGAAACATACCCTCAACCTCTCTATGTTATACTAACAAAATCATAGAAATTACAATAAGCATAACACATTCCGCATTTAAAATTCTAATAATCTTATATTAATCCTATCAAAACAAGATGATAACATTTAAATTATAATTTAACAGTATAATACTTCACTCCCCTATCCCACACATCAAAAATATATCGAGCCCCCATCTCACCACATCAACTGCAGAGTCTATCATCCGTACAAATAATACATCGCAGTAGAATAATTACATAAACAGCTTTAGTCTAATAAACTAACTCACACCCCCCCCCCCCCCCGCCCTCCGCTCCCCACCCCTCCCCCCACCCCTAGAGTTGAGGCTATTTTCTCCAAAGAATTTCGGTGGGTGTAACACATACGCTACCCGTACCCAGAGTGGGCCAATCGGCCATATTTTATGGCATGTTGCTTCTATTCAAGTACCAACAGGAATAATGAACAACACTCGCAGCATCGCACCATCATCCCATCATGACCCTCTCACACTCCTACGCAGATGGATAAACCCTTGAATAAGTACACCATCTACGACATATAAACAAGACATAGTAATAGCTGTTCTTTGCTGACCAACCGCGCAATTTTCTCCGTAAAAAAGAGTTCACCGACAACGGCTGTACCCTCGCTCACTCCACTCGGTCTATAGTGTATACAATTAATAACTAACTATTTATCATCTCCACTTACAACTTGTTATAGATCATCCTATTGACATTTCCTCCCTAAAAATCTATACATATTTTACATAACTCATAACTGAATATCTTTATCTAATTAAACGCACATATATACCAAATTCCTACGAATATATTCCACACCCAATAATTCCCCTACCCGTACAAACACACAATAATAGAGTTTGCTTACTTACGTCAGTAACCCATGAAATACTCATTAACCCCACACCACCATTTAACCAGTGACAAGTGATCAATATAATAACAATTACTCGCATGTAATTATATACAGTCAAACGACGCGTAATACCAATACACTCTACCTCCATCAATTTAATGTCTGTCCCCCCATACCCAATCATCTATCCCTTCATATCTCCTAAACTCATATGTGCCAAACTCTAGAGAATTGTCGACTCATTTAACAAAAGGAACTATCATACATAGACATGAGGATTATCAGTATAGTAATTGAAGACTAGAATCGATTCTCCAGACTGGCACCTTAAAATTTTTTGACTCTAGAGAGATAAAGATAGATACACAGAGATAGAGTAGATATAGATTATAGAATATAGATGTATATATCGATCTGATAATGATAGATAAATATGTCTCATATCTCACCTTGCAGCACTCTCAAACTATTGTAGAGCCGACTAGTCCTGCTAACCGAGTGACATTGTAGCACTCGTCTTAGAGGTGTATGATATTGGTATTGAGATATATTGACAGATGCATGGATTATCTGTGCAAGCTCTCATCAGGATGATCGTCAAGATGAAGCTTTGTAGGATAGGGAACTACATGTCATCGAACAAAACATAGCGATACTAGGATGCGATCATGAAAGCTACTAGATCTACAGTCCTTAACTAGTACAACCCTGTAGTACGAGCATAGTACAATTGTCACTCTATATAATCCAGCTATCAGGCTAATGGCGACTAAGAGTAAGATTGACCCGATTATGAGACTTGTTCGTGACTGAACTCATTCTCTCCATCGGCTGACTAATTAGTGATATCATAGTAAATTTTTTTTTTCATGGGAGTATGCAACTCTGTTTGTGGTGATTTATAGGTGCACCGCATGCAATATCACTTGATATGGAAGCCTTTGTTATAGTCCACCACCCCCGCGATCAGTGCTCCGCGAACTCTCGCCACCTCTCGCCCGCCGCCCTAGCCGTCTATCCTCGCCCTCCACAGACCTTTGCCCAGACACCTCTGATAAGTAGACAGCCATCAACCTCATTGAGATTAGAGTCAGAAATGCCATAGAAGACAAGATGTCTAAGACTGAGTAGATGATTCCTCTCGACTTGAGACTCAGATAGTAGAGTAGTTGGTGATGACTGGAATCATTTGTGTATATAGATGGAACATGAATATAGATGTATGTATCGCGAAGCGTGTAGATGATACATGTACTGAAAAGCCCGTCGAAAGAAAAAACGAGAGAGAATCGACTATCTAGCACAGATGGCGATTGAACATGAATTACTGAAGTTTGATTATTGTATACTGTTTCTACTCTAGTAACACGCATACTAGCTTACAGAGGATATTCAAGACAGAAATATATCTTTATATCATCTAGTCACTCTACTAGTAAGTATCGAAGTCGAGAAATTAACCAAATCCTTAGTAATGAGATTTATAAATTATAGTTTGGAATTTAATTCCTCGCTATTCACTTATTCAAAAGACTGACACGCATCCTGTACAACCACTCCTCTCAAAACTATGCTCATAAATGTCTGTTTACCTACGTGTACACCATGAGTCACATGTGTGTCTATGTAGTCTCTCAATGCATATGTATGGGTAAGGTAGAGAGTATGTAGGTTGTTGGTGGATCTAGCCGATGATCATTATAGTGTACTCGAGGGGACTACTGTATGTCACTTAGAGGTATCATGCTACTTTTGATTTATAGTTTTCTCATATTGTATATAGAGAGTATGTAGTGTCTTATGCAGACTATAGATTAAAGTGCCGAATTACATGATAGATAATGTAATGGACTATTAGGACTGCTAGGCAAAGATAGGCTGCTAGAGCTATCATGACTCTTTATCAGTCTCGCTAATTCCACAGTAAATTGTAATTCATCACATCAATACCAAATCAATCTCATAAACACATTCACCACACCCACCACCCCCCCCCAACACCCGCCAAAATAGAGAGAAGAATTCCTCCACTCAAACTACCTAGACGCGGAAACCCACCGCTCTAAGTATCATCACCCCCTCGACTCATCATTCCGAGCGCCACGGTCCACACTTCCATATTACCATAATTACGCTTACCTTTCCATGATCATATCATTTTCTACACCTTACCGTTTTGATATCATGTTTTATGCTTAGGTAAGACGATTTATGATCATCTTATTGAAATGAATTAGGATGCTTCTTCATTTGAATAAGGAAATTATAAATCTCCAAATACTGACTTTCATTATATTCTCAGTTTACAAGGATTTTGGAAAGCTTCTCCTTTGTAAGTGCCAAATTTATAAATAAGTAGGCTTAAGATATAGTATAGTACAAACAAGTTTCTTTCAATTCGTTTGTGCAAATAATTCCTTTTCTTCACTTAATCATTATCATTATTACCTTCATCATCTGTTCATTTCCAAATCTATATACCACATGATTAGCAACTCCCTTACAATTCATAATCATTCCTTGACATCTCTCTGGCATTTCGACTAAATCTCAAGACGAGATTTCTATTAGGGGTGGAGACTATAACAACCCAGAACTTTCATCAAATGCAAAAATCAAACTATTTTACTATGATCACATTGTACGGGGAAATTTTTCGCTTTATTACATTACTTGCATTGCCGATATCTTAATATGCAATGTAACTTGCATAACTAAAGTAGACGAGCTCACGCAACCTACCTATGGCAATCCTATCTTCATATATGTCAAGCAAACATCATAACATGTCAAGTCAATTACATGAAGGGTTAATATCTAAAGTGAATATACAAGCTACTAAAGCTCATGTACAAGTAATATAACATCTCATTTGAATACATCTTCCCTCCAAAATAAGGTACAAGTCTTTAAAGCATAATGTATAAGTCCTTAATGCACGATATCCAAAATAGCCATTTCACCTTTGTTTTTCTAAGGAAACTTGTATAATCCATCAAGTACAAGTTACAAGCAAGTCATATACTTTATTTACATTCTATAATCATCCTCATTTAATAAGATCTCATGAAATGAAACTTAGAAACCCTAACCCGAGAAAAATACTAAACCATGACCCGTTTCTCGATATTTATCCATTTTTAACTTCAACCAACACTCACAATTTTACAAAAAAAAAGTTTTGTAATAACTTAATTTACAACATTATCATCATATTATATCATCATTTCATCATTTCATCTCAATTATACATGAAATAAATCCAAGAAACCCTAAACATGGCCTAATTTTGATTTGGACTTTCTGTTTTCACCATTTTTTAACCCAAGACCACTTATCAAAATCTTTGGTTAATAACTCCTAATACAATCGCGTTTAAAATTAAATCCATCATTATGATCAGTGTACTCGAAATGCAACCTCAAAAATCAATTCGTGCCCTATTTAGCAGCGACCTCATATTTTGCATTTTGACCCAATTTAAAACTTTCCATTGCAAACAAGCACCATGGTGACTAACCTACTTGATCCATAAGCATCTTACAAGGTTCTCTTTGAGTTCCATGGCCAAAATCAGGCCACAACTACTCCTTGTTGGCTCATTTCAGTCGCGACACCACAAGCACCAAAACTAACCTCCACATCACCTCTTTCCACCCTAAGACCATCCATATCACCCTTGTAGACTCCATATACTCATTCAATTACAGAAATAAGACATATCACCCCCTCCTTGGCCCTCTAGTTGCGAAACAAAGTTTAAAAAAGGTTGGGTTCATACTCTTATTTAAACTCATCCCCCACTTCCTCCTCTATTACCTATCATAGCAGCAATCCTTTGCTCAATAAGTGTTCTAAGGAGTTCTAAGACCAGAATTGAATTGAAATATTGTAGCTTGAACCTCGGATTTAGTTATGCTAGGCGTACGAAGCTATAAGTCCCGATTTGCCCATTTTCAAGACGATATGCTCTAACCCGGTGGTTTCGGATGTTCCAATTCGGCTACCTACATCTTTCGTCATAAAGTTCATATGATCCTTAAATAAAACTTTTGTTAATGTTTTACTCAATTAATGCTCATTTTTCCATTATGATCCATAAAACTGTACATCTCAAAAACCCTAATTTTCATGTTTTTATTCGAATCTATGAGCTATCGAATGATAAAATGTTGTTATAATCTATCTAACTATGCTTAAATTATGTTTTATATAACCACTTTTTCAAGTCTTGAAGGAACTTTGAATTAAAAAAACCTAGCGTTTATTATTAAAACACTTAATTCGAACCGTTTGATTTCTAGCTTAACGAATTGTTAATCTGAACTTTCATTATGTTAAATCTTCATATTTTAGCTTATATTAATAAGCTATAACCTACAAATATCATTTACAAACTTAAAATAAGCTTGCATGGCAATTCAGACTTGTTTTGTAAATATTATCTATGCAAGGGGTATATATCATAACTTTCTGAAATTAATAACTAGAAGGACTGAATATGTCATTTTGTCAAAGCATAACTATAGGGGTTTATTATGTCACTTTCCAAAGTACAAGGTTTACTTTGTACATCTTTTAAACTGACTGGACCAAACTTGTAAAAGTGCAAACTCCAAGGGTATATTTTGCCATTTTTCATTCTCAAGGGTCTAAAATGCAACATTTTAAAAAAGTATAAAAATATGTTCAAAACATTATAAGACATAACTTTAATTAACGCTTGACGTGCTTATCGTTTCTAGTTATCAAGTAAAACGCTTAAAATCAATTATATCGTATCACAATAATAGGGAGCTTCATATTAAGAGGTTTCATCTTGCTATTACGTTCTGACTGAGTTGTTGGGTTTATGATTTAAAGTGCCCTAGCTCCTCAAACATTTGTTGAATGACCTCTGAATTATGATGGCCCGAACGGTGATACAATAATTCCAAACTTTCCAATCAAACTCTTAGAACTAAAGTTCTAGAGTACAATCTTCCTAAGACTTGACATATTTACTCAGGTTGCGTGACATGGCTGTTTACTATCATTTTGCTATATCAACCTTCCCTGTTGAGATTGTGATAAAGTCGTCAGCTTTCATTTTGGAATATTTATTACAACTACCTATTAAGGTAAGATTTCATAGCCTCGCTTTTAAAGTTTTTAAATTTTTAAACCTGTGAGGGGGATACATGCTTGTTACAAACTCTTTTACATACTCATTTATCTTATAACAATGTGATTACTTTTTAAAGACTTAGTGAGTTTATAGCCTCACTTTTTAATCTCTTTAATGTTTCATAAACCCGTGAGGGGGATACATGCTATAAATTATAAATACAAGTGTTTTCCAGACTATATGCTATCCTGATATACCATTACAATTAATGTCTAAAGCAAAATAACAATGAAAATAATATGAAGAGATGAGGAAAGGAACAATCAAACTAAGACGCCAAGATTTTATAGTGGTTCGGCTACGAAGCACCTCTTCGCCCTACTCCACTCCCGAGTATCCTACTCGAGATTTCACTATGTCAACCGTTTACACGTCGCTTATGTTATTTTCCAACACTAAGCTAAATGTCGAGTCCTAATCTTAGCTAGAACCAATCTACCACTTCACAATCAATACGCAATCACTAGATCTACACTATCGGATTTACACACAATTCGAATCATACAAATACATAAGATAATTACAATAGAGATTTGGTACTTACAAGAAAAGAGGAGAGATCTCCAAATAACAATCCGTTTCTTGACGAATACGAATGTTCTTCTCTTGCACTTGAATGAGAGGGAAGAGATAAGAAGAAGAGATTAGATCACTTAAAACAGGATCTAAGAATGTTACTGATCAAGAGATTTAAAAAGACAAAGTTATCTAAAAATTTCGTGCAAAGAGGTCTGATTTTTTGCAAGAAATGAAGCAGTATTTATAGGCAGGAAAATCCAACAGTCACTGGGGGCGGTCCCGGTGGTCCCAGATATATATTGAGGCCGCCAGGCCTATAAGGGGGCCGCCCAGTAGACTACGCTCCCTTTTTTTGTCTTTTTGTGAGAAATGTTGTATCTGGTATGGAACCTTCCATTTTGGGAGGAAAATTTGAATTTCAAATTTTAAGTTTTTAATAAAACTTTTATTTTAATTAGAAAATATTTTGTATAATTATTTTTGTGAAATTCTTTTGTAAAAATGTGATGTATAAGAGAAAATATTTTATTGATCCCTAATCATGCTTAATGATTTGTTTGTTCATACCTCAAGTGATTACTAATCTTAGAAATGAAATTTTACGATTAATAATTTGTAAACGTTTAATTTTATCGTAAACGTTTTTACATTTTGTTATTATCAAAACGTTGAGAGGTCGAAAAATATAAATAACGTTTTTAGATATTATTTGTATTAACAAAGTTAAATGATCAAAGATTTAGAGAAATTTAGTGAGATCTAGAGAGAGAAATAACTGAAAGAAATTCGTGCAAAAAGGTTGTCAAAATAGTTGGAAGTGACCCACTATTTATAGGAGCTGAAAACTATCTGTCTAAAAGTGGCGCCCCCCAGATATATTAGGGGGCCGCCCGGGGACCATCGTGTATTTATGGGTGCCACCCCGACATACACTCTTATTTTTGTCTTTTTATGGTGAAGGTTAAATTTGGTGAAAATTTGACTGTTTTAGGGGGAAAGACCAGATTTGAAATTTGAAATAATTACCACATAAAACAATTCTTTATAATTTAAAAAATAATTTGTCTAAATAATTTTTGAGAAAATGTTTTGTTATATTTACAAAAATATAAAGTTTAAGATAAAAACTTATTTCTTTAATCATCCTACAAGTTTAATGTTCTTTGTACATACCTTACGTGATTTACGTCGGATGTAGACAAATCTCCATGTTGTTGCAGACTTGAGACGTCGAGAGATGTAGATGCATATATGCATTGATGATTTGTGATTACGAGTAACTTGCGTACTTTACGTTATGTATTACAAGTTACATGTTTGTCGTCACCAAAACATAAAGAGATCATATAGATTAAGTATCGTAATATTTGCACTAACAATCTCCCCCTTTTTGATGATGACAAAATATGTAAACTATAACACATAGTAAAGTTTAAAAGTTACTCGTTTACACTCTCTTCTCCCCTTTTTGTCTAAGCAAAAAGGTATTAGGTGGATGATGGTTGGAGCATATAGGTTGGAGGTTTGGGAAAAAGTCATGAGAAGGAGGTACGTGCTCCGGGTAGATAGGTTTGAGATATGAAGAGAAGAAATCATGAGAAATAGGGTTAAGGCGGTTTGTGTTTCTTAGATAATTTAGAGGAGGTCGTAATAAATGAAAAGAGGGCATGAAAAGAAAGCAGATACTTCAAATATATAAGTTGAAGGCATGAGAAGAGGACCTTAGGGTTGAGGGTGATTTTGAGGTAGAGGAGGTGAAGTATTTGGAGTATGAATAAACCCTTCATCGTATTTGAAATCCCAGATCTTTCTACCTATATAGGTTGAGTGCATCAAAACCCTTAGTAATGTCTTATCATCACGGTTTAACCAACTCCATGGCTATTTACTCACTTATATTAGAATACCTCTTGCTATAGTGCTTCCCCATGACTTAAATAAATTCCTTGTATATTCACTCTATAGGATCATGGATCAAATAATTACCATCGTTGGTCTAGAAGTTGATGCAATTTAAAGAGTAGAACGCTTGCAGTGGCTCCACGTCGGTGATATGTCATCCTTGTTTGGGGAACCAAGAATCAGATATTGTTGGGTGCAAAAAACCAAGTTTGTAGCAAGTTCACATATAACTATAGCAAAAACAATAGCGAGGAATACCAGACATGACCTTCTAGTTTTATTATTTTAAAGTATGATACTTTAAAAGAGAAGTCGAAACTAGACACACGCAACCGTTATTTTAAAATCAAAACCCTAAATGATTAAAATAAAAAGACTCGAGACGTATGTTTAATGACTAAGATTGGACCGAATTTTAATAAACGAGAATGAGATTCATTTATTGATTGACACACGAATATTATGAGAATGACCTTTTAAAGAGAGATGAATGACACTTAATATCTTAGCAAGATATGCCAAAATATTTACTTTAAAAGGATAAAAAGAAAAATAAGATGAGGATGGAGATGATATGCTCTTGGATGTGAATGAAAATGATTCCATAGAGCCGAAAAGTATGGAAGGATGAGAGAGACTAAAGGAGAAACATGTTAACAAGAGGTTGTTATAGAAGATTGATACATCATTTGCACTAACAATTGATGTGCATGTGATCCTATCGAGACAAAGGTGGATGAGTAGGAATTTAAAGGTTTGTTTGGTGTTTTGCTGGTTATCAATGTTGAGGAACAAAGGTGGGTATGTGAAATGAGGTTGTAGTTATTTTATGGTGGAAGAATAATGAGAGACGCAACAATTTGGTGACTTAATAACACTTGAAGATTGAATATCTTCTTTATGTTCTTCACTTTCTAAAAAGTGGAAAGTTTTGTGAAGGAGTGACATTTGCATTTCGCAAATTACTTAAATATTTCGGATGAAATAATTAAGTTGTCAAGAGATATAGAGGAATTTTTGAAAGGGGACGTTTAGGAGTGAGAAGAAATGTCATAAGTAGAAAGACTATTAGAAGTGAAAAGAAACATTTAAAAGTAAGAAGAAATGTTAGAGGTGAGAAGAACTATCAGAAGTGAAAAGGAACGTTTAGGAGTGAGAGGAAACGTCAAAAACAAAAAGACTATTAGAGGTGAAATGGCTGTCAGAAGTGAGAAGACTACTAGATGTGAGAAAAGATGCTTATGAGAAATGAGGACCAAGATGTGAGGGGATTTGTGAGTATAGCGATTGTAAGGATTATGTTTGAGAATGAAACGCATTTCATGATGAAATTCACTTAACTATTGACAATATAAGCAACGATGCTTACGAGTGTTGGGATATGAGGATGACCCAATGATCTATAGAGAGATATTGGGCATAGGTTTGGGTGTGGAGTAGACGTTAACTCGTAGCAGAATAGAGGAAGTGTTTGGTTATGGAGTTAGAAAAGAATGAATGGTATTACAAGCACGTTGTCGGCGGTCCTAGATATATCTGGGGGCCGCCACAAGAGGTCTGGGGGCCGTCGGACCGCCAAGAGGAGAGGAGTTAAGGACTTGACGAATTTTGTAAGAGGAGTGACATTTTAATTTGCATTTCGCTAATAAAAAAAATACTTAAAGTACTTCGGATGAAGTAGTTAAGTTGTCACGACGCGCGGAATAGAAAATAGACTAGAACTGAGATTAGTAAAAAACAAGAGAAAGATATACGGAATGTGTTCCATCATTTCTAGACTTTGACGAAGATAATTAAACGATTTTCTCTAGAGAGGTAAAGAAAGAATGTCGGCGATGTTCTCTTCAGACGCAACCTTTTCGATGGATGATTGTAGTTTTAAATTAGACCCTATAATATATAAAACACATCAGGTCTAAATCTAACGTTAAAAGATATTCCGAGAGCGCATAACAACAAGGAATCGTTACTATCCCCAACAAAATCCTACACAAATCTACTGGTACGTTCTCCAAACTAGTCGAATTGAAAATCGAATAAATGATGTAGTGATCAGCGTGAATATGCAATGGATAAAGTATTATTAAAGGATTACTAATTCTACAATTAAAATGCAAAAACGAGTAAGGGAAACCAAAAAATGAAAGCTAAAAGTGATTAAAAGCTAAAAAACGAGAACCGAACCCGAATCCCGTTCTTTAAAAACTCAAATTTTGCAAAATTAACCCTACGAAAGCAAATTTAATTTTCTTAGGACCTAAATGATAAAAGAAAATTTTGAAAAAAAAGAATTATATTTTTTGACTTTTTAATAATTTATTATGAATTAAAAAAGATTTTAAAAAGAAAAATTAATTAAAAATACTAAATAAATTTGGAACAATTTGAAAAAATGCAGAAAAGTTCTTTAAGGTATGCTGGATCTAAGAAAATTAAGAGCTTTGAAAAAGGGCTTATAAATAAGCCGAAAATAAGCTAAAATTGACTTATAGGCAAAACTAAAAAAACATCACACAATAACCAGATGGCCCTACTGGTGCCGCTGGTTATTGTGTGAGTGATATGGGACGAGTATGTGCTATAAGGGAGGTCTGAGGTTCGAGTCCTTGGCCTCCCTTTTTGATAAAAACTTTTTTTTTTCTTTTTTTTTAAAACTTATAAAACTAGAAAAAATAAACAACTTTAAAAAAGAGGATTTTTTTTTTAAACATAAAAATAAGCAAAGAAAAGGCCTAAATAAGCTGACAAGAAGCTACTTTTTACACTAAGTCCTAAAGGCTTAACAGTTGGCTGATTTTAAGAACAAATAAGCTAGGCAAAACTAAACTAAGCTAAAACAAATGTTGTCCTATCCCTAATATGCAAGTATGAACAAAAATAAGCACACAAGATAAGCAGAAAAGCAAGAAAAAGCAGATAAGCAAAGATGGCAAAAACTGCAGGCCAAATAGCCCAAAGGACCTCTTTTGGGCTTAAATTTAAGCCCTAAGATGGAACCTTATGCCTTAATGGGGGTATATTACCTTAAAGCTTGGCTTATGGGCTTTCTAAAAGTGCAAAGAAAATAGAGTTTGAAATAAAAATAAGCTGCTAAAAAGGCTTGTGAAAATGGCAGACACACTCAACATATGCTGAGTGTTTTTTGACTTTTTGAAAAGACAGAAAGGGAAATATTGCAGGCACAAAATAAGCTAGAAAATAAACTCTAAATTGAAAAATAAGTTGAAACAGAATGAGCTAGACTTCCAATGAGCTTATGCTCAAAAATTTAGATACTAAAAACAATTTTAACTATCTAGAAATTAAAAATGAAAAAGGGTTTTTATACCAAAAGACACTTAATAAAAACTTGGACAGATTTTAACAAACTCAAAAGTAGGCTAAATGAAAGCTTGACTACTGCATAAGACACTTAAAAAGAACATTAGAACAAGATTTAAAAACTGGTTTTAAAAAGGCTTATCAAATAAGCTATGCAAACCTGTTTTTGAACCACAGACTTAAAGAGCAATTAGGAAAAACTCAAAGACAGACTTTTAAACCTAAACAACTTTAAAAACATATTAGAAAGACTTAAAGACAGCTTGCTAAAAGTGGCCAAGTGACCCAAATTAGTTTATAAACCGATATGACCCACTTTGTGTTTTGACCCAAACACCCCCTTAACTTTTCAAAGTGAATTTTAAAACTGATTAACTAGGATTTAAGCTTAGATACTTAAAAACAGATGATAAGATATCAAAGTTAAGCAGAAATAAGTAAGAAGCAACAACAAATAAGCAGTAAAATAAGCATATAAGAAATAAGGAGTTAAAAGGCAAAAATGACAGTTTTAAAGTAAAACTCAAACTAAGGACAAATAAGCATTAAACAAATTCAAACAAGCATAAACAACAGTAAATAAGCAAGAAAAGAAAGAAAATAAGCAACAATAAGCACTGCTACAGTAAATAAGTAAAAACGGAAAAAGTGAACTTACAAAGGTCCTTAGCTTTTTGGCAAGACAATAAGCTCTCAACAACTTATTAAACTTTCCTATAGCTCTAAACCCAAGGCCATCCAGAATTAACCTTGCTCCTTGCATTTCTTGAAAGATTTCTTTTTGTGATTTTTTTGACAAAAAATTAAACAAGAGCTTATATAAGCTTTTAATGACTTAAAAGCTTATGCAAGAGCTTACAAACAAATGTTTAAAAGACAAGTATTAAAATGACAAGAATTAAAAGAAAACTTTAAATTTTCATCAACTTAAAGGAAATTACAATGCATCAATTTAAATGACAAGATATTTAAATGACAATTAATTAAAAAGACAATAATTAAAATGGTACAAATTTTTGATTACAAGCTTTTAACTTTAAACAAAATTCGACCAAAAACTAAATAAGCAACAAACTGCTTATATTTATACTAAGTACTAGGTCTTCAAGCCTTCACATGTGTGTTTCTTCTGTGTGTGGATTGAGGACTTGTGTTTCTTGAGTGAGTAGAGTCGCAAAATCAATCTAAGCCATTGAAGTTTCTTTGAGCCCAAGGTCTATCATCACAACCGTTTATCTTCTTGTCATTCTTACCAACCAATAGGGTTTTGAGGGATTGCCACAGTGGCGCTTGGTTTGTAGTGAGGTGGGGATAGATATGAGAGTGAAGGTTTTGAAGTGTAGTTGCAGGTGAGGACAAAGAAGATAGTGAATAGTGCCAAATTTGGTTTGGCGGGAAAGGTAGGGAGTATACTCTGTTTTAACTTGTGTGCAGGGTATGAGTTTGGAATAATGGCAATAATAGCCTCTAATCTTGTATGTTGTTATTGCAAGATAAGTCCTTGTGGTGATATAAGTGCTTTGTGATTTGGCAATTTCAGTCCCTGAAAGAGTATTGGGTGTTTGCAACCATCGTCCAAAAGGCCTAACGGGATTATGGTTAAAAGGTTTTGGGTTTAACGGTTAGTTAAAGTGTGGTTTGGGCCTAGGTTTAACTGTTTTTGGGCCAGGATATATAAAAAAGGAATTGGGCCATATTTTGTTATCTAAAGGGATTTGGGCTTTTATGTCTTCAATAATGTATAAATGGGTTGACCCGACCCATTAGATGGGTACGGGTGGGCCTATTTAACATTTCTTTGGTTTCGGCTTTGACTTTGACTGTTGACTTTGTCGGGGTTGACTTTGACTTTGACTATTTTGGATTTTGACTTTGATTTTGATTTTGACTTTGTCTTTCTCACGCTCTTCCATTCCATGCTCGGTTTTATCATTTTTGCTTGATTTTTCGTTCTTTTGTCGGATATCCGTTTTCTTGCACAATATAAGTGAAAACATACAAATATAATGTATTTTTGGTACGTTTTTGGTCATTTAAGTTTGGTTATTGTGGAAAATGGTATGTGTATTTAGGCACATACCAAAATCCCCCATACTAAACTTTTGCGTGTCCTCACGCAATGCTACAAGTAAGCACTTAAAAAACTAAGAATGTCAATCTCCCTCGACTAATAACCTCGAAAAGTAGCTAAGTGTTCGTCAAGGGAAAATAAAGAATCAAGAGTTTAGAAAATCCTCGTTTTTACCATTTTTAAATGTATTCACTTATTCCTACACATATTTTTGTATTTTTCTTTTCTTATTTTTTTGTACTTTTCATATTAAACAACTAACTAGAACGTTTGACTTTCGTTATTTTTATAACTTTTAGGGATCATAGAACAAGATGCATTTTAATCCTAAAATGCCCCAAAAAGGATAAATTTATCGTTCCTTACTTTTCATTTATTTCAAACCAAGCTTAAAACGAAATCATCGTTAAATATAAGTTAAGATGCTAACACTACTCATATTTATAACTTGTGAATCTTTTCACTCCCGACTATTATTATATATTAGGTGAATGTGCCATTTTAAATTTCAACCATGGATCAACGTTTTGCAAAATTCTATGCTTCACGTTCCACCCGAGAATAATGAGTTTGAAGGCGAGATCATCCTATGTAGCGACTTTCGTCTCGGCACATCCCAACCTCATGGCTAAGTAACCAGGCTTTTCACACCCCACAGAGACTAGTATCGGGACTCACGGACCTTTGGTTTCAAAAAATCTTAGGCTTCCCGTATATACATAGCTTATTAAAAATAACTTAAAATAAAATAGTCAAAGTTCAAAAGCATATTTAAATTTAACAAAAAAAGATCTTACATTTATTAATTCACACTTAATATTAAACATAACATTGATGCAATCGTAACCCTCGACCTTTTAGAAGGCTGCAACATCGGTTGTGAGCCGGCAATATGCAGCAAACTTTTATCAGTCTCGGATTATTATTCTTACTATGGGCTTTTTTTAGAAGGCTGTAACATCGGTTGTGAGCCGGCAAGATGCAGCAAACTTTTATCTGCCTACGGTTTATATTTATTATTCATTCTTTATTATTATTTTTATTATTTTTTCATTTTACTTTATTTCACGATATATAGAGAAGACTTCTTTTTGGAAAATTTAAGTATAAATTTGAACTAAGACTAAAATTATTGTCATCGACTACATAAAAATTGTTGCTTTAAGTTTAATTTCCAAAAATAGCATGTATTATTAGTCCGATTAGGAGCTTATGGGAGAAAAAGCCACAAATTACACACATGAGCTCTTAAGATTTCTAAATAATCCTTGTTTAGCATCCAACTCATAATTAACTCTATCATTTTTCATTCTTCGCGAAGATTCGCGAACGCTTAGTCTAAAAGTTAAGGAACAAGCTAGAGCTCAACACGCTCGATCGAGTCAAAATTTATTCTTATTCTACTCAGCAGGAAAGTCTAAATTATGACAAAACATGTATTTTATTTTTGATTTTATTTTTCTTCATTTTTTTGAAATTTTGGTGGTAAAAACGGGATTACATGAAAACAACGACTGCAGGCACAATCAAATCGATAGACCCTCCATACTAGAATTAAACATTGTCCTCAATGTTTTAAGAAGGGTCTCTACGTAAATCCTAAGCCGTTTATTAAGTATGCTTAAAGATAAACGTTAGTCGATTAGATTAGGATATTGGATTTCCCAAATGAAGCTGAGGATTTGAAGCTCTTGTGAACGAAGGACAAAACCACGAGCACGAGAGGCTTTAAAAATCCGGGCAATCCTAGACATACAAAACAAAACACAAAACACGGAAAAGGAAAGAGGCAAGCCTCTCACAACAACAAAACACTTATTCATTACTACTAAACTACAATACTACTATTAAGATAATATTAGGATAAGCATGGGTTGCCACCTACAAAGCGCTTGTTTTAGGTCACTTAGCTTGACCCGATCCCCCCATACTTGAGCTTGTCAAGGGGATAGAAATGGGGATGACGAACACCCAAATCAGGAGTGTTGTCTCCATGAATCAACATCGGGCTTTTATGAAGAGACAGCTTGGAAGCTTTCAAGCCTCGATGTGATAAAGAAGGAGGAGATTTCTCCTTATAAGCAAGAACACCGTGATTTAAAACTTTGTCTTCATTTTCGGATGAAAATGGAAGCAAAGTATCAATGGTTGAATCTCCCAAATCAGGATAATCAACATGAAATGATTCAAACTCAGGACGGGAGGTAGAATTATCGTCATCTTCCGAGTCGTAATCATTACTTTGAATACCCGATGGTATTGATCCATTACCATCAAGAAAAATGTCAATCTCCTCCATAAGAGAGTCACTATCCTCGACCGGGATAAGAGATGGAGAGAAAGACTCGGTTGGATTTTCAGAATTAAATTCTTTCGGAGGGCGGGGAGAAGAGTTATCGTAAAGCAAACTCTCCAAAAATAAAATATCTCCCTCCGAATCAAGGTTAACATCATCAATTCTCGGTGGAATTGAATTGGTATTTTCTAACACCTCATCATCAATTTGATCAACCTTAGTGGAAGTGATTTCTTCATCAAGATCAAAGAGAGGATTAGATAAAATTTTAAAATTCTCATTTGGAACGTCCTCTTTGGAAAATGACTCATCACTCGAGGTAAAATCTTCATCGTTATCGAAGAGAGGGTTAGAGAAAGTAAGATCGCAAATCACACTCACCGTCGGAAGAATCTTCGGACTCACTTAGGATTTGGACAAGGTCCTCGACACTAGACTTTATTAATTCGTCTAATTTCGTTTCCGGAATAGTGTCAAGATGCTCATCCTTCATTATAAGAGAGTTCGTAACCGGTCATTCGGGTTTGATTGCGGTAGAATATGTCATGAGATATTCTTGTGTTGCAAAAGAATATTCATCGTCGTCATCATCATAAGATGAGGTAGGCAAATTCCAACTTGGAGTATTAATAAATTCTGCCAACTCCTCGTTTATGCTTTGCAAATCTTGAAGAAGTTTGTTAAGCAATTCTTGTACCTCCTCGGATTGATGTTGCTTTTCTTTACAAGCATGTTTAATTTCAAGAAATTTGTCCCAAGCTTGCATTAAAACCTTCGGTGTTTCCCTAAAAGAAATACGATTAAATTTCTTTAGAAAGTTTTCTATCGATTTCATTAGGTCTTCGCGGGCTTGCAAAGCTTCCATGCTCATTTCTTGAGGAGGTTGATGAATGACGGGAAACTGCGGGGGTTCAATTTGGTCAAAACCGGAATAATTAGAATCATAACACGGATTAGGTTCGTAATAATTCATCGGTTGACATTGAAAAGTCATATGAGGACCCCCGCAATCTTCACAACAAGGATACTGTTGTGGAAAACTTGGTAAAGTTTATGGGAACTCATCATAGTCTTGATCGTAGCATGGTTTCGGATTTGAGATAATTAGAATATGCGGTGTACAATAGTGACCATAACGAGCTTCGATCCCGCAAAATTCACACAAGATAGGTTGAGAGTGTGTGGGGTGGTAAGAGAAATTTAGAGATTCGTTAAAAGAGACGGAGTTGAAAAATCGATTGAATTTTCACCGTCATAAGTACAAATTTTACAAATTCCATTGATAAGATGACAACCGCATTCTTGGCACATACACGAATAACAATAAAAGTCATCCGACGGTTGTCCACACCCCGCACACTCAAATGGTAAATATGACTCCATGAGAATTAAACGATTAAGAGGTGTTAGCCTTAATTATATTAAGTCAAACAAGAATGTTATCGGTCTTAGAAAGTCAAACTAGGTCTTGTATTGTAATAGGCTAGTCGGGTTCAACGGGCTTGGATTGTAATCTAATATTGTCCGTGTTTCGGGCTCAAAGCCCAAGTTTAGCCAAGCCCGGCCCATTTTAGAAAGCCCAAGTGCCTTGGGTATAAATACCCCTTCACCACACTTGGTGAAGGGTGTTGGTTACATTTTCACACACACTTGTAACTCTCCATCTCTCTCTAATCTAATATTCCTTGTTTCTCTCTCTAAGATTTCTTCTCATTTTCTAGCATCTTGGTATAATTAGTGTTGTGTAATGGATTAAACAAGTGGGATAACATGTGGTACCAGAGCTAAAGGGGTGTTTAGTGATTGAAATTCGTGGGTCAAAAAGAAGTCAAAAGAAAAAAATCAAACCCGAATTTTTGGGCTTAGATGTGTGAATGTTTATGTTATTAAGCAAGATCTAGGCATAAGGTAGCTAATTGTGCAAGAGAAATCAAGCTAAAAGGTCAAAAAGGGTGATTTTTAGGCCATTTTTTGAAGAAAAAGTCGTATATTTCGTCGTTGCGTTTTGACAAACTGGAAAAGTTCATGTTGCGTTTTGACTTTTTCATGTTGCGTTTTGACTTTTTCATGTTGCGTTTTGACTTCTTCATGTTGCGTTTTGAGTTTTTGGTTGCGTTTTGGTTCATTGCGTTTTGATTGCAGGTTGCGTTTTGAAGAAATTTCATTGCGTTTTGAAGAAATTTCATTGCGTTTTGACAAAAGTCGTTGCGTTTTGACAAAAGTCGTTGCGTTTTGCCAAATTTCATTGCGTTTTGACCAAATTTCATTGCGTTTTGACCAAGATTCATTGCGTTTTGACCAAAGTCACTGCGTTTTGGTGTCATTGCGTTTTGGTGTCACTGCGTTTTGGTGTCACTGCGTTTTGGTGTCACTGCGTTTTGTGTGAAGAAAAGGGTTTCAGTAAAACTGCGATAACTTTTGATCCGTAAGTCCGTTTCAGGCCCGTGACCTCTCAAATCGAAGAGAAAAACGAGACGGATCACGCTGTAACCACCCTTTAGCTGGTTAAGGATTTTTCAAAGGCCAAAAAGCTCGTTTACCATGATTTATTGACATTTTTCATATTTTTGGAATTTGTGTTAGACTTGTTTTTGTTCTAGCTCACGGCCCATCTGTATTTTTAGGCCCGTTTCAGTTTGGTGAGCCTAGTTAAACAAACAGCTTTAACCCTAGCCAGAAAATTATCTGTTTTTAGACAATTAAATCATTGGCCGCTGATTCCGAATCAAATCATTCACGGTTTTCTATTGATTTTGTAAAATCCCGTTAAATTTTTATCGGTTCTAATCATAGATTTGTAAAATCCCGTGAACGTTAATTCATTTGAAACCACAATCAATCACTTCATAACACTTAAGATCCGATATCCATTTACAACAACATCATTCATAATGTCAAATTCAAATACCAATTTGCAAACTCAAACATCAAGTGTTCTTCAGAATGTCACATTTTCTTCGTGTTCAAATTCTAACATTCAAGAGAAGACACAACTTTCAAGAAGTAGATGCATGCACAGTCTTAAAGAAATCAAGTCTCTATTTAAGTTCTCAGACTCGACAACTTTACAAGATTATGGCACGATGCCTATCTTCAAGAGAACGTTCTCTCAAGGAATTGTGGATTTACTAGAACAACATCTTACTAAAGATATACTTTCTAGGACTGATTGCACAACTCTTGAATGATCCAGACAACGTCTTGAAAATGCTTTCAATTCAGAAACTAATAAGGCGTATGCAGAATTATACAAGATATGATGCTCAATCATTTTACGATGCAATGATCTTTAACATGGATTCCCTCGGAAAATACATGCTTGAGTTAATTCTTCATCAACAACGAACTCCACAATTGTTAAAACAAAAGAAGTTGATGCAAACACAAGAAGATCATTCAACTCTATTCCGCATTGGCAAAATGTTGATTCATTGAAAGTTGATTTAGTTGTCATACAAGACACTTGTTCTGAGAAAGAAGACAGTAATTCAGAGACTGCATCCAGCAAATTAGTAAAGGAATGCAGCTTGAATTTTGAAACCAAAGATGTTCATGCAATCAAATACAAGATGTCAAAAGCAAAAGAAAGATGCATGGCATATTTTCGATCTCTTCATTCACACCTCAGAGTTCTTTCAAAAGATTGTCTTAAGGGCACTCCGTCGAACATGGATCAGACGGATTCATGGTCAAATCTTTTGGTCAAGATGTTGATACTTTCACAAGTACAATGCTCCTTAACGTAGATCAACTACAAAAGCAACTTGACAAAGATGAATTTCAAGAAGATGGATCCATGGCAGCCTTTTGGGTGGTAAACAACCAGTTCCAGAAGTTCATCGATTCAAAGTTTACATTGGATTATGACAGTCAAATGACAGACATGTACTTTGTTGAATACACTGGACTCGAGGTTCAACACTTCAGAGATACACTACTCCAACACCTGGGTAATGTTAAGAAGTCCGTTGCTAAAAGAACACGTCATCAAAGACAGTATGAAAGAAGGGTGAATAAAAGACAGATGCAGACGCAAGAGAGTAAGATTGATACGGGTAAAGCATTGGATGCTGATTTGGTTGACACAGAAAGCATTAGGACAGACTCAACAGTGCAAGATGATAGCAGCAGGTCAGGGAATGATACAGATGCTGATGATGCAGATATCAGACCTATTTATGACGAAGAAGGGTTTTTTTTGTGCGGGGAGGGGGTGTTGGGGGGCAATGCTGAGGTACAATTGACTGCTGAATGCAATATCTTTGCTATAGGACAACAGCATACTGAGCAACCTGAAATCATTGTTGAAGGTAGGGTTGACCAGTATCCTGAAACATGTCAAGTTAAAAGTCCTATGCTTGATTCATCACCTGAAAAACAGACAACTTGATACTCAAACAATCACTCGAGTCTGGAAAATATTTGCTCAAAGAGCAGTTGCCCAATTTCAAAAAGATTTTTCAAGAATGAAAGCACATTGCATTGCTCTCGAACTTAAATATCAAAATCAATCTTTAAAATCAGGGCAACATGGTCAAATTTTGAATGAAACATGAGACTTAAAGCCAGATTGAAAGGAATTTGATGTACTTGAAACAATGAACATCGAATTAGAACATAGTGTGGCTACATTACGTAAGGAAAATGAGACTTTGAAACAGCATTACAAAGATTTGTATGATTCTATTAAAATCACGAGATCTAAGACTACAGAACAGACAACATCTTTGCTTGCTAATAATGCTGAATTAAAAGCTCAGATTCAGGAAAAGGTTTTTGCAATTGCTGCTTTAAAAAATGACTTAAGGAAGTTAAAAGGAAATAGTGTAGATACTAAGTTTGATAAAACATCAGTCTTGGGGAAACCGGTGTTACCATCACTAAGAAACCAATCAGTTGTTAGACAACCTAATGCATTCAAATCTGCAAGGGCTCAAATGTCAAAACAACGGTTTGCCTCCCAAGTTGATGTGAACAAGAATTTGTCAAAACCAGTCACTCAACATTATTTGCCTAAGAAAACAGAATCCACCTTTGCAAAACCTGATCACATGATTGCATCTAGCTCATCTAGGAATAGTTCTAAGAACATGCCAAGATTTAGTTCAAATGACATGGTTCATAATCACTATCTAGATGTAGCTAAGAAAAAGATACAAGAAAGAGATAGGAACTCAACAACTAGTGTGCCTACTTCTGCGAGAATCCAAACCACTACTGATGATAGGAAACCAAACCCTAGGAGCAACAATCAAACATCTAGGAGTTTGCCTGTATCTAAGAGTAGTCGCGTTACGATAACGGCTGTGCCCAAAGCAGATCACTCTAAGAGTTCTAGTTCTTTTCGGATCCAAAACTTTGTTTGGTTCTCATGTCATAAAGTGTGTCTTTAATGCCAATCTGATGCTTGTATACAAAATCTGAAGGAAGTAAATTCACGTGCTAAGACTCAATCCAATAAGACCACAAACAGTAACAAACCCGTAGATCAAAAGAGTCATACTCAGAAACCTAGTAGACAGATCTTTACAGGACATAGGTTTTCTCCTAATAAGACTTCTGCTGTGTCTGAGAAAACATCTCCTAGATCTGATCTATAGGTGGAACCACGGGTAGAATTTTCAAATCTGTTGGTCTTATAGGATTCCTATAGGAAAGTTATTCGACTCTTGCACAAGCAAGGTTGACAGTGAACCCCCACATGGTTCAAATGTAGATATCCCTCATATTCATGAATGCAAACAAACTCTGGATGTAAGTGCATGTACATCAATCAATGTTCAGAAGGAACAAAGTCTTGATTTAAGTGCTCAGGTCCTATGTAATATCAACAAGGAAAATCTCAGAGTATGGTTGCTGAAAAGGCTGATATCTCAGAAACCATTGTCAAAGTGGATTCACAGATGATGATACAGAAAAATGACGTCTGTTCACAACAGTTCAGGCCTCAATCCTCAATGTCAAATGACGTTTGATTACAACAGATCAAGCCTCGAACCTCAATGTCAAACGACGTTTGAACAAAACGGTTCAAGCCTCGCACCACAATGTCAATAGAAGTTCATCAAGGCACTGAGACAGTAAAACGTCAAATGAGGCTGGATGTGCATATTCGGTCCTTGTCTACGAATATTTCACTGGAGAAAATCAAGAGTTTTAAAGTCTTCCGCTGTCTCATCTACTACTGATGCATCAAATAAACGTCGATCAACAACCTGATTCAACTTCATCCACTTTCAACTATAGCCACAAACTGTCTATGCTATATGGGGAAACTTCGATTTGTAAATATTTTTATCTCTCTTTGATTTTTTATTTGATACAAATTTTGAAAAGAAGAATAATAGAAAAAGTTAAAAACTCCTAGAAAAAACAAAATATAAAAGATCAGAAAACTTTCAAAAAGAATACCAAAAAGAATCTTCTCGACATGTCACTCTTGGAATGTCGTATAACATTTAAGTACCTAGAGATTGTTGATTAAATCGACAACGGGTGTGTAAATATGAAGTTCGAACAGGAGTTTCAAACGCTTCAAAAACTGTCATTTTCTAAAATTATTTCTCGATGACTTATGTAAATTTCAGTGCATTAACTCTCGTCGTCCCGAATGTCACAGGGAAGATGTACGCTTCAGTGCGCTTACTCTAAAATAGAAGAGAAGTCTTCTATCATGTTTTTAAAATTAGTTGAACACAATTTTTCAAAAGAACTTTCAATGTCAAATTGTCTACAATATAATTTGTGGTATTTTTTCCAGATAAAAAAGTAGTATTTGTTAAAGAAATTGGTGTTCAACACTCAGCATTCATCTCGAATAATTTTCAACGAATTGGTAGTTCGTAGATGTCCCATTTTATGTGAATCAATTTCTGAGGGGGAGCTTTTTTAAAACAAAGCCTTTTAATGTGTTGGGTACATCTCATAAATGTCAATTTTATGTATCCAAACACATTTTGTGAAATTAAAATGTGGGACACTTAATGTCAATTACAAAGATACATTGTTCACTAAGGCATCTCCTCCGGTCTTCAAATTTTGTTGGTGTCATATCAGAATTTTATCATTCCAATGTCAAGTTTTAATAAATATTGGTATCCCACATATACTGTTGAAGGGGAGCTATCGGAATCTGAATTCATGCAATATCGTGGTATAATTTTTCTCCCCATGGAATTTTTCATGTCAAATTTTAATCAATTGGTATTTCAAATACTAAGTGTTTTATTATTTAAAATAAGGGGAGAAAATATGATTAAAATGTATAGAAGAATGTGATCTTTAAGACTCTAAGTGCAACTCTTTCCTTCATGTGCTAAACCAAATTTCGCGACATCCCGGAGCACAGGTGTAGGGGGAGTTTTGAAATAGACAATGTCAGAATTGGTTTTATTGGTTCCTATCTTTATACCCAACAACCATTAATGTTACATGACGATTCTGAAGTCATAAGGTGGTTAGGTTAGGTATAAGTCTTACGATCCAACCAGAACCGGAGGGATCTACCCAAGGACACTCCATAGTTAGAAATAGCAGTCCTTAGGTATGATTGGAGATGAATGTGTATAAGGGAAGAATGCCGACTAAGATTGAGCTAACACTGGAACAATCACAACAAGGTGTTAGTAATGACGTCTTGGTAAGCATTGAAGGGGTTGAAGAATTAAAAAGAAATGTATGGATAAAGGGTGAAAAGAAAGAAGCCCTCCTTACACCTTAGGCAGAAACCGGGTCATACATATCTATCAAAATCACACAAGATTGCTTGTTGATATTTTTGAAGACGACAATCATGGACCCAGTGATGCAATGCATAACCCTTCCCAGCCATTCGGGTTTCTCTCAAAAGAAACTTGTCTCATTTGTCACGGATGATATGCATGCGGTTAATCCTTTTTGACTTCTCACTCCGAGAGTGTTAATATTAATATGGTGGCAAGTCTGACTCCAGGCCTCCGATTACTAAAACCAAAAGTGCACAAATCGAGTCTAGAGCCAGAAGAGATCATAGTATAAATCTCATTAGGCACTCAATGTTCAAAAGACACTTGTTTGAACACCATAAGTTCACAAGCTCGTAACAAAGAGTCCTACGCATTATCATCAGATCTTGCCAGAACATCTGAGTCTGATACTTAAAATATTCTCAGTGAGATGGAAAATCCTGCTTGAGCCAACATCAAACAAGCTCTTGGTAGGTGACTTGCAAGATTCTATATGAATCAAGCTTGTGATAACTGGATATCAATTTTGGTCCAGTAAATGAATTGACGACTAAATCAGAAAGATAGTAACTATCTGATTCACTCTTACCGTGTTGTCTGCTTTGAGACGTTCCGGTAATGAGAACTAGCAAGCATGGTGAATCTAATACATCTGTGTTAGAAGATCCTACGCTTTGAGCTGGAAACCCTGTCAAGGAGATTCTTTGAATCTACCTGATCACAGGTATAGTATTTATACTATAAAACGGGAAACCGGAGGTTAATGCAACCGAAGTCAAGATGAATGACAAAGCCATATTCATCTTTTATTGCTAACTGTTTTATTTCAGGATAAGACGACGGTGTTGCAGCCTCATTCCAGCGAAGTCGGATTCATAAACCACATGCTCTTACTCATCTTTCAAAGTTCAATCGTCAACATCAAGGATAGTTGAATTCTAAATATTCTCCCACCATCAAAGTGCCTCAAAGTCAAATTAAAGAATCATCAATTGGGGAGATTGGTTAGACTTATTAATCATATGTCAAACAAAGAATGGTAACGAAGGTATGAGATGTTGGTTCAGAGCACATAGTTGAATCAAGGAAGTCAAATCATGATGATCTCAAGTCAAGGAGATGATGCGCAAGATAACGATCTCATGAACTCAAAAAAAAATAAAAAAAAAAAAAAAAGTAAGATAAAAGTTTTCTATCGATTTCATTAGGTCTTTTCGGGCTAGCAAAGCTTCCATGCTCATTTCTTGAGGAGGTTGATGAATGACGAGAAACTACGGGGGTTTAATTTGGTCTATACCAGAATAATTAGAATCATTATACGGATTAGGTTCGTAATAATTCATCGGTTGACATTAAAAAGTCTCGTGAGGACCCCCGCAATCTTCACAATAAGGATATTGTTGTGGAAAACTTGGTAAAGTTTGTGGGAACTCATCATAGTCTTGATCGTAGCATGGTTCCGGATTTGAGATAATCATAATTTGCGGTGTACAATAGTGATCATAACGAGCATCGATCCCGCAAAATTCACATAAGATGGGTTGAGAGTGTGTGGGGTAGTAAGAGAAATTTGGAGATTCGTTAAAAGAGTACGGAGTTGAAAAATCGATTGGATTTTCACCGTCATAAGTACAAATTTTACAAATTCCATTGATAAGATGACAACCGCATTCTTGGCACTTACACGAATAACAATAATAGTCATCTGACGGTTGTCCACACCCCGCACACTCAAATGGTAAATATGACTCCATGAGAATTAAACGATTAAGAGGGTTAAGAAAAAGAATTAAATGGCAAAGAGATTAAAGGAGATTATTTTTGGTTTTTTGATAATTAATTCACAATTTTATTTTAAGACCAAAGAACTTAAACTAATAATCAACTTGCTTCACGGTAGCTTTTTAAAAGAAAAACGCACAAAGGAGCGGAGGAGCGGGAAAGCGCGAAGCTATTAAAAACCTTCTCCTTTCGGGTCGTAGTTCCTCGGAACAACCATCCTTATACCCCTCTTAGAGTTTGTTAAACTTCCAAAGGTGAGCCGTACTTGGCAAGTAACACAAAGGCAAGTTTTGAATCTTTGATTGGGAACTTATTTGGTATTGTTAATTAATTGATATTCATAAAATTGGAAAAATAAAATATTTTTGGATTTTTTTGAAAATATTCACAAATTCAACACTAATCTTCAAACGATAAACGATAATCAAACACGGATCCCCGGCAACGGCGCCAAAAAGATTGTAGTTTTAAATTAGACCCTTTTAATTATATAAATATATAATAAATATATAAATAATAAGGCTAAATCAACGGTAAAGTATTCCGAGAGGCTTTTAAAAGATTTGTGTTAGGATTAATGTTTTCTTAACTTAGTACCGACAGTACAAATAGTTAGTATCGACAGTTATACTTAGTACCGACAGTACAAAATAGTTAGTACTGTTAGTTAGTTAGTACCGTTAGTAGAAAGTTAGTTAGTACCGTTGAGAAGATATTTAAAAGATATTTATGAGATATTTTAGAAAAAGATTTGTAAGCCTTTTAGGGTTATCCTTAGTATATAAAAGGATCACCTTTGGCACAGTTAGACGTGTGTTGAATATATATGAACAAAGAAGTTTAGCAAATCACATATCATAGTTAGCAATCTGTAATCCTCAAGAACACTTTAACAAAGTTGTTATTCAGTTGTTCATTGTTTCTACATAGTCGTTTGTATTTATACATCTTGGCTATCATCCTTTATAGGCTGCAAAGATCCATTCAGTTTTATACCAGGACCTTCAATTTGTTTCTATCCAAAACAAAATCTTCAAAAATCTACCCGGGTCGTTCTCCCAACGAGGTGCGAATTAAAAATCGGATTACGTTTGTGATCGCGTGAATTGAATGGATAAAGATTTTTTGGATTTGATTACTAATTCTACAATTAAAATGCAAAAACAAGTAAGGGAAATCTAAAAATGAAAGCTAAAAGTGATTAAAAGCTAAAAATGAGAACCGGACCCAAATCCCGTTCTTTAAAAACTCAAATTTTGCAAAATTAACCCTACGAAAGCAAATTTAATTTTCCTAGGACCTAAATGATAAAAGAAAATTTTGAAAAAAAGAATTATATTTTTTTGACTTTTTAATAATTTATTATGAATTAAAAAGATTTTAAAAAGAAAAATTAATTAAAAATACTAAATAAATTTGGAAAATTTTGAAAAAATGCAGAAAAGTTTTTTAAGGTATGTTGGATCTAAGAAAATTAAGAGCTTTGAAAAAGGGCTTATAAATAAGCCGAAAATAAGCTAAAATTGGCTTATAGGCAAAACTGAAAAAAAACAAGTATAAAAATAAAATGGTTCACAAAATAACCAGATGGCCCTACTGGTGCCGTTGTTTATTGTGTGAGTGATATGGGACGAGTATGTGCTATAAGAGAGGTTTGGGGTTCGAGTCCTTGGCCTCCCTTTTTGATAAAAACTTTTTTTTTCTCTCTTTTTTAAAACTTATAAAACTAGAAAAAATAAACAACTTTAAAAAGGAGAATTTTTTTAAACTTAAAAATAAGCAAAGAAAAGGCCTAAATAAGCTGATAGGATGCTACTTTTTACACTAAGTCCTAAAGGCTTAACAGTTGGCTGATTTTAAGAACAAATAAGCTAGGCAAAACTAAACTAAGCTAAAACAAATGTTGTCCTATCCCTAATAAGCAAGTATGAACAAAAATAAGCACAAAGGATAAGCAGAAAAGCAAGAAAAAGCAGATAAGCAAAGATGGCAAAAACTGCAGGCCAAACAGCCCAAAGGACCTCTTTTAGGCTTAAATTTAAGCCCTGAGATGGAACCTTATGGCTTAATGGGGGTATATTACCTTAAAGCTTAGCTT
>BQNB010028045.1:0-13217 GCA_026074375.1 Tanacetum coccineum | reverse complement strand
CTCTATACTACTTCTCGGTATCATTGATTGTGTTTCAGATTACACTTACTATATATATTTTATATTTTATTATATATATTTTAAGTTGTAGTTTGGACGGATCATAAGCACTTAATGTAACAAGTAATGTAGGCAAGTAAGCAAGTAGTGTGTTTGCACTTTAAAAATGTTTGATGTGATGCAATATTTGTGAAAACGGTTACAGTCTAGGGTAAAATATGCAACCTAATTCTCTATAACCAGTGCTTTGATACCAATCTGTAACATCCCCAAAAATGTGTCGCAGCGGAAATATGTCTGAGGGCGTTACTTCATAATACAACAGCACAAGATACAAGAGAACGACCTCTAAATGTGTGGTTTGAAGAGTAATCTCGTTGATTTTCTTGAAATTGATATAAGGCCTATCCCATAATTGTATCACAATGAAAAGCTTGAAAATGATACAACGAGATTTGATCATTTGCATGTAAGTAGAAACCCATGAATGAAATATTGTCAAATTTAGAGTCCAATGCACATCAAGTAAGCCAAGCATCTAATTCATCTGAGAAAAACATGCTTAAAAGGGTCAACATAAAGTTGGTGAGTTCATAGGTTTTTGTAAGTATAAATGTTGAACCAAAGTTCTTTAAAGCGTGTATGACCGTTTCAATCCTTGAATGTTCTTCCAAAGTGTATGTATGATTTTTAAAAATCAAAGAGTTGTAAAATATGCATGACCATTTCAATCCCCAAATAGTCACAAAATGTACGTATGAAAATTGGACCGCAATTGTCCAAAGTATGTATTGCCACTTTATTCAAAGCAACGTAAATATTCCTATGTGTATAAAACAATGATTACAATTACTCTAAGTTCATGAAACTGATGCTCTATGTACCCATCGTAGGTGTCCCCTCCAAGAACACCCGGGCAGTAATGAAAACCATATGTACCCATCACAGGTGTCCCCTCCAAGAACACTCAGGCAGTAATGAATATGTACCCCTCGCAGGTGTCCCCTCTAAGAACACCCGGGCAATAATGAATATGTACCCCTCACAGGTGTCCCCTCCAAGAACACCCGGGCAATAATGAATGTGTACCCCTCGCAGGTGTCCCCTCCAAGAACACCCGGGCAATAATGACTGTGTACCCCTCACAGGTGTCCCTTCCAAGAACACCCGGGCAATAATGACTGTGTACCCCTCACAGGTGTCCCTTCCAAGAACACCCGGGCATTTACTTGTAGTTATCAGTTCAATCCGCTTAAGCTAATTCGTAATCATTTCAAAAGTAAAGTATGTATTTGAGACCAAAAATAAAGTCAAATAATGTATCCCATAGCGAGCTATGTAAATGAGTATGTAAACCAATTTGTAATCAACCATGTAAATGCATTTGCAAACAAGCATGTTCTCACCCCAAAAATATATGTAAAACAAGTAAAACATGGGGCTATAAACTCACCTCGATGTTGTAGAACGATTGACAGAAATGCACATGTTAAGCATAACACGAACGGAAACTAGAACGACTCGACCAAGAAGTTGCGGTTTATCTTAACGGCTATGACCCACTAGCCTAGGATAATGTATTTGGGTTTTCCGATGGATAGACTCATCAACGCGACATGTTGATAAAATATTTAGATTTTAAGTTGTAATAGTTTGGTGGTTGGTTAAATAAAATGAATCGAAGAGTAAATGCAAAGTATGTAATATATATATTTTACATACGAAAAATGAACAAGTATATAATTCATAGCTTGGATTATATAACAAAGTTAATCAACCGAAAGAATAATTCAAAGTGTATATAATACACAGTATGTATTATGTATAAAAACTATTATATAAGAGACGTGAGAAAATAACTATAACAACATAATTCGACACGTGTTCAAAAATCACCAATTAAATTAATAAAGAGTTCTTGCATAAAAGTAAACACACGTTTTAAAGTTTCAAATTGGATAACTGACATCCTTAAAGCTTTTACAAAAGTTATGTTCTTATCTTCTAATCGGGAATTATAAGATATTATTTTATAATTTAGTATTTCGTTTCCTTGACGGGTTGTAGCTAAGATAATTGTCTCATTTGTAAAAGTATAGTTTTTGTTTGTTTATCGTATAATAACCAATTAATAATCTTAAGACTATATAACCTTGTCCTTTTACCGAGTGTCTAAAATAATAGAAGTTTTATTGAAACATTACTAGGTATAGGAAGTTATATAAATTCCGACATGACCTTCTTGTTTATATGACGTTCCCCATTTGTACAAAACCGAATGTTTTTCACTTTTAATCGATTCAATTCATGTTTCAAATACCCACTTAATTCAATGTATATCTACACTAAACAAAATAATAAATAACATATATATTTAACTATTAAACCACCATTAGATCCGGTTTTATATTTATAAAATCTTACGATATATTTATTAGACGATTCATATAAACCAAACGCACCCTAATGGTTTTCCTGCTCACCCAAACACACCCTTACTGTGTTTCATGCTCAACTAAACGCGCCCTAATTGTATTTCTGTTAAACCAAACGCGCCCTAAAGCTATTAGACAGCAAACCAAACGCGCCCTAAAGCTGATAAACCCAGATCCAAACACCCCTATGCTGTTTAAACCTATAAATAAACACCCCTTTGGGGCTGTTAACCCCAAAACCAAACACCTCCGAAGAATGTAAAGCCAAAAGCACCCTATTCGGTTTTTCTGCAACCCAAACGCACCCTATACGGGTGTTAACCACAGAAACAAACACCCCTTGGGCTGTTACTACAGCCAAACGCACTCGCTGTGGTGTTAACCACATGAACAAACACACCCTCGTGGTGTTTATCAGAACCAAACGCACCGCTTTAATATTTCTGCCTAACCAACAACACCCCTGCTGTTATAAAAACCCAAACAGCCCTTTCGGCTGTTAATCAACAACCAAACGTACCCTTTCGTCATATAACATCAAACAATCCCCCCCCCCCCCCAATCTAGTGTATAACATCCAAATGCACCCTAATTCATCTTCTACTACACCAAACGCAGCCTATACGGTGATATAACCTAATCAAACGCACCCGTTTCTTGTTATATATCCAAACGCATCCCTGTTGGTGTTGATATAAACCCCAAACGCACCCTTTTGGTGCAAGAGAAACCACACGCACCCTTTGGTGCTTCTGAAAACTATACGCACCCTTTTTGGTTGAGAAACCCAACGCACCCATGGTGGGGATGGCGGCTGTGGTGGGGAGATGATGACGATGGTGCTGTGGTGGTGGCGTTCGGATGGTGATGATGTTGTTGCTGATGACGTGATGATGATGGTGTGATAATGATGATGAGGACGTGATGATGATGGTGGTGGTTGGGTGTCGGCGGCTGTTGGCCGGAGTTCAGCCGGAGGCGGCGCCGGAAATTGGAGAGAAATGTGTGTGTGGAGGCTATGATAAAAGGAAGTAACCCTAATCTCTAAACATATATATTAGAAACTTTTAAAAAAAAAAGACAAGTGTAAAATAGTCTAGGGGTTTTTGGTGTAAATATTATCACAGGGACCTAAAGTGTAAATTTTGTTAAATAATGGTTCGGGACTCGTTTAAGCCACTTAACGGATGATTCGAAACACGAAACTTGCGCCATTGCATTCGAAATGATTTTTCCCATAAGACTGAGTATTCACTCGACTATTATTGTATAAACGTTTTATAAACTTATTTAAAATGTTTATTATTTATTTGTGTATCACTGTTAAACTTTGTCCGTAAAATGAAACTGTAAACTTGAATATTCGCATTTTTAATTAAACGCTTTTGAATAATGATGTTAACAAAATTTATTAAATATTTTTATTTAATAAAAAGTGATAATTAAATAGAATTTAATTATTTCCGTGTCGGTACGCGTTGTTCTTGTTTCTAAAATTTTGCGAGGGTATTTCAGTCATTTTCTGCTTGTTTTCGGGTCTCGGGCAAAACTAAAAAGTTTTCCGGAATGTCGTTTTACATCAAATTGCTTTAGAGTCCGAGTTGTGAAAACGTGATTTAGTGGGTCGTTTTTGATAAGTCAACTTAGGAATAACATATATCTTCTCGTTTTCAAGTCAAATAAGTTAAAAATAAATTTGCACATGAGAGATATGTAATAATAAATATAATTTATTATTTAAATATGTTCCGAAAAATTTACTGGTTACGCGGTAATCGTTTTTATGTGGCAATAAAAGATCAAAAGTCAAAAAGTCAAGTCGGACCTGAAAAGTCAAAGGGTAAAATAGTCATTTAAAATTTCAAAAATTGCCAGTTGTTACAGTACCTACCCCTTAAAGAAATCTCGTCCCGAGATTTAATTTTTGTTAACCGATTGTGTGACCAAGAAAAGATTTAAGATTTAATAAACCAGTTCTAAACAAGACGCTGATAACTTTATTCAGCAAAATTCGATGTTTCGACACTTCTTAATATACATAGATTTTGGCTAGGTTTGAGCAGGATATTTAATCCATCAAAATAGGTATCTCAAAAAAATATCATCACAGGTCTTATGACTGATATAAACGCGTTATAAAGAAAGTCTCATAATAGTGAAAACATCGAAGGAGAAAGTGTAGTCGCGTGAGTATGTTTGTATAAAGTTTTAAATGTTCAAGGACGGAGTCTCGCTTCTGATATCTGTAATGTTCGATGATTAATAACAGACGAGGCTAATGGATGTAAGTATTCAACTTACTTGGCAGTACCAGGATGTATCGCGACCTAAGTCTTCGTACTAGTGGCCCGAAATGAATAGTTCGACTATCTCTTTCGTCGATAGGTGTTTATCTGGTTTAAGGGGGGTTGCATTACCTATTGGATAAAGTTGTACAAGTTGGGACCGCTCCAGGACCCAACAACAGCAACCATAACGACAATAACTATAACAAATGGTGATGGGATGTGGAGAGTGATGATATTTCAAGAAACAATATCCCCAGTATAAAGTTCAACAAATGGGAGGAGCTCGCGGGAGAGCTTATGCGATAGACGGCGGAATATGGTACTCAGTCGTTAGTTCGAGGATGAATCAACTCCATTAGTTCAAGTGTGCACAAGTCGGTTAGCTCCACAAACAGTTCATGATCGTAAAGATTTGTAACGACAAAAGTAATAACTTAAGAATGAGATAAGGTAGTTCAAGTGAGGCCTTAAGATTCTGCTGAGTGGTAAGACACGATTGTGTTTCTAGACCTTTTTAACGGATTTCGGTGATTGTCGGGTTCGAGTTCATACTCGTGTCATATTGGATACCATTAAGCCCACTCATTTATAATTCCTTATTTACATAAAGAAGCGTCCAAATTTATGTAAGTAAGAAATGATAAACTTATGGTTCGGTGATTTACAATTTATTTATTTAAATGAAGAGGCGTCCCAATCATTTTAAATAAAGAGATTATAATTCATCCTACTTAATAATTCCCGATGCAATACGCGTACTCACATAACCTCCAAGGTGGTGTATGACATATCGATGCAGGTGCCCTAATGAGCATGGAACGAGTGTTTAAAACTCGTCTTCGGTGACGGGGAGTAAAACTATCAGGCGAGATCGACATAGAGTTCAAGATAGTTAATGAGTACTCGGTTAGAGTAAATACGATAAAGGTCCTTATGAACGAGTCAACATAGCAATTATCATATCAATCCTCCTATTACAAGTCCCGCCCATACAAGACTTGTAATACTTAGATTCATACAAAAATTCCATGTAAACATAATTGTGACGCGTTTTGTTAACATAGCAAATTATATATAATCCTTCATATTACAAGTCCCGCCCATACAAGACTTGTAATACTTAGATTCATACATAATTCCATGTAAACAAAATTATGACGGCTTTCGTGTACTACGATATTGTATAAAGTTATAAAAAAATATCCTTAGAGACCATTGTTTAACTTACAATGTCTGAGAACGAAGTGAGACCATTGTGCAACTCACAATGTCTAAGAAGTAAAATGAGACCATTGTGTAACTTACAATGTCTGAGGTATAAATGAGACCATTGTGCAACTCACAATGTCTTAAGAAATGTTCTAGTATTTATATAATTAACTCTTATATAAATAAACGTACGATATACGCAAAAGGAATGCAAGCATATATATTATATATATGTATGTCATGTAAGCACTTAATGTAACAAGTAACCTAAGCAGGTAAGCAAGTAGTGTGTATGCACTTTAAAAATGTTTGATGTGATGCAATGTTTGTGAAAACGGTTATAGTCTAGGCTAAATTATGCAACCTAGTTCTCTATAACCAGTGCTCTGATACCAATCTGTAACACCCCAAAAAATGTGTCGCAGCGGAAATATATCCGAGGGCGTTACTTCATAATACAACAGCATAAGATACAAGAGAACGACCTCTAAATGTGTCGTTTGAAAAGTAATCTCGTTGATTTTCTTGAAATTAATATAAGACTTGTCCCATAATTGCATCACAATGAAAAGCTTGAAAATGATACAACGAGATTTGATTATTTGCATGTAAGTAGAAACCCATGAATGAAATCTTGTCAAATTTAGACTCCAGTGCACATCAAGTAAGCCAAGCATCTAATTCACCTGAGAAAAACATGCTTAAAAGGGTTGATATAAAGTAATTCATGCCCGGGAGAACTTAATCACCCGTTGATAGGAACAACCGTCTTTTTGGCGACGTGCTTTCCTCATTTTGAAGACCGGGTTGCAGTCTGAAATAACTGCAAACCATTTAGACATGTTTTGAAAAACTGTTTGAACTTCTGCTCGAACTTCTTTTAAAGACCCGTGTCATTATTGAATGACATTTCTAGATCCGTAAATGTTATCGATTTTTAGAAGACATGTCTTGAAAAATATTTTTGGTATTTTTAATTTTCTGATTTTTATGGTTTTTGTAGGTTTTATATTTTTGTATTTTCTTTTCTTGGTTTTATGAAAATGGAAAATCTTGTGGACCTGAATACCTAAATGAAGATGTCATTCAGTTCGTTGTAGAAGTCTATAGTCAACAACTCTTAAGCTTCCACCACCCAAGCTTTCGAGGCACCTGAATATTCGACTTATTTTGAGCATCTTCATCTTGAAGCTTTGATATCTTCCCCTCTAACAAGTACATACTGATTAAGACCAAGCACTTTCACGGAGCTTCCAATGCTGATGATGTCTTCAGTGTCCTTTGATCAACTTGAAGGCACAACTTTCTTCATACACTTCTGGTCATCTCGAATGTAACATTCCGTATTTTCAGGTCATTTATAATGCTATTTAAATTCACTATATTTTTTTTCTTTTCTTTTTTTTTTTCATACGCGTTCGCTTTTAATTTTAATCGATACGTTAAATCGCGTGAACTAAAAATCAACAATCAACGTAAACGGGCACCAAACAAATAAATATGTGCATCAAGCAAGTGTTAAGTAATTATTTTGAGTATAATTATTAACTTTGTTTATTTTATTTTTAATGGTTACGTAAATTGATTTCGTTTCGCGATAAATTACGTTTAGGCACTCCCGGAACCACCAAAACTTTTCTACGCTTCAACAAATACCCACTTTTATACCCAATACATAAAAGTTGCAAAATATATCATGTACATCTTATATATGCCGAAATTTTGGCCATGTATTCAAGTGATATGATAAAACCCTTTCATTTGGTCAAAGTGCACCATACTTCATTAATTCTAGCCATACTTCATCATGTCCTAACCATACCTAGCATACTTTGACTAAGGGCCATACCTAAGACCTAAGACCATCACTTGGACCATGCTTTGACTCCTAGACCATGCCTTGCACCATACTTGCATCTATACATAAGAGTTATAACACTTACATACTTTAACACTTAGAAAAAAATCAAACACAACCTCCTTTTCCTCTCTATATTGCTACGGCAAGAACCAAGCCACCAACCAAATCCATAGCAATTTTTATACAACCCATACACTCCTATACATATCCATTCTAAGGTATTCTAAGGTGATCCCAAGCATTGGCTAACCTTTTTCAAGTATTAATCAAGAAAAGTGAAACTAGGGTTTTAAAATGGAAAGCTAGGGTATTATATCTAAACAAGGGTTTAGATACTTTGGTTCATCATCTTACATCATAATAAGGTTATCTAAAAACCTTCATGTCTTTACTTTCATCATTTTTATATGTTTACATGTTCTTTATGGCTAAATCACCACTTAGGACTTTTGAATATGTAAAAAGGGTTTTTACTAATGTCTATGAATTTAAGCACTTTTTCTTATGTCATATGATTATATATATCATGGATTAATGAACTTAAAAGTATGTAAACATGTTGTTTAAGTATAAACATGATTATGTATAAATTAGGGTTTATAAAGTTAATAAAACAAACTCTTTATAAATGAACACACTTGGATAATAAAAGGGTGATTTGATTTCGACTTCATACAGTAGGTTAGACATTATATAAAAATAATACGCCTCATGACGATTCCAAAATGATAAGAAACTTGAAAAACCGATTTATAACGAAAAAGATACGTTAGTTACGAGTTTACGACGAGAAATACTTTTATAAAACTATTTTTATAAAATTTTACTAATCCATTACAGAATAGTGATATTTTTAAACATCAAAAAATATGATATAACTTTTAATTACGAGAATGTCCTCGAAAGGAAATTTGTTAAAACGGAGCTATAACGAATAAAATACAACGTTTCCGAGTTTCGTGATAACAAAAAACTATAAAAATAAGTATATTATGTCTGTTATGAAACAGTAAAAAGCACTATTTCATCAGAAAAACTAAAATTTTAAAAATGTTATATTTTGTATTTAACTCGACTTAATACCCGTGGGCGTGAACGTAAGAAACGCGCGAAACGGATTAGAAACGAGAAAGTTACGCCATTTTTACCAAAGTGTACTTATAAACATTTTTTCGTTATAATTATGTTTCACTAAAACGAGTAGACGGTGATGTAGCTATATAGAATCATACGTTGTATTAGTTATCAAAGTACTATATTACTAGGGAGTTTCATAATGATGAGGCCTCTTCGGGGTGGCGTATCGACGAGTTGCTGGATTTACGATTTAAAGTGTCCTAGCTCCTCATACGTTCACTACACGACCTCTTAATTATGATAGCCCGAACGATAGTATGATGAGCTATATATTAATCAAAGTGTTTAGTACTTATACGACCTATATTGGATTAGGTTGCCTTCGGATTCCTTCGTGACGCATTTTCTATTTTGAATACTTGTTGATTTCCATTCACTCAAGGTGAGTTCATAGCCCCCTTTTTCTACAATTGTTTTACAAAATCTACGGGGTGAATTACATTGCTTGTTTTACTATTGGACACAAGTGTTTTTCAAAGTGTATGCTATCCAGATTACTGCCTGATTATTAATGCCTAAGTTACCTTATTGCCGTGAAGTCCCTATTATCATGAACCGTTAATTGCTATTATAGTGAGCGCTGGTGTTATGGATAGATCTATCGGGACTAACAACCCCCACCCTTACTTGGGTCACTAGTTTGATCGGGTGCATTTAACATTGAGAGATGTTAGGGTGTTGGCAAGCATCCTATTTTCTGATTGGGGCACAAATCTAGTTAAGGCTTCGGTGTCATGAGCTTAGTGCAATAATAAATGTTTTGGACTTCTGAATGTGTTTCAGAGTCTACTATTACTTCGATCTTGTGGTCCACCCTTTTTACTGATAAACCTATGATTTCACTCAACCTTTGTGTTGACTTTTAGCATGTAATTTCAGGTCCTAGAGTATGAAGATTGGACGGGAGCCGTGGCGGATATCAATGAAGACGGATTCTGTGTTTTATCTAAAGTTTATGCAATTTTTATTATCTTTAAAAACTTAAGTCATCTTTTGGTATTATGAAGCTTTTGTTTAATTAAGAAGGTTTATGACTTTTAAAACTTATGGGACCTAATGTATTAACTCTGATATTTTGCTATAAATGAAATATTATCTTAAAACGTCCATTTTTGGTCGTTTCCTATATCTTGATTGTTGTACTTTGACGTAGCACCCCATTGTTACCTTTCCGCTGCGACCCGATTTTGGGGGTGTTACATTATGACTGATATGCACGCGTTATAAGGAAAGTTTCTTAATAGTGAAAGCGTCGATGGGAAAAGTGTAGTCACGTGAGTGTGTCTGTGTAAAGTTTTAACTGTTTACGGGCAGTGTCTAGTTTCTGCTATCTGTAATGTTTGATGATTTACATCTACAAGGCTCATGGATGTAGGTAGTCAACTTACTTGGCATTACTAGGATGTATCGCGACCTAAGTCTTCGTACTATTGGCCCGAAACGAATAGTTCGACTATCTCTTTCATCGATAGGTGTTTATCTGGTTTAAAAGGGGTTGCATTACCTATTGGATAAAGTTGTACAAGCTAGGATGTATCGCAACCTAAGTCTTCACACTAGTGGACCGCTCCAGGACCCAACAACATCATCCATAACAACAGTAACTATGACAAACGGTGATGGGATGTGGAGAGTGATGATATTTCGGGAAACAATATCCCTAGTATAAAGTTCAACAAATGGGAGGAGCTCGTGGGAGAGCTTATGCGATAGACGGCGAAATATGGTACTCAGTCGTTAGTTCGAGGATGAATCAACTCCATTAGCTCAAGCGTGCACAAGTCGGTTAGCTCCACAAACAGTTCATGATCGTAAAGATTTGTAACGACAAAAGTAATAATTTAAGAATAAGATAAGGTAGTTCAAGTGAGGCCTTAAGATTCTGCTGAGTGGTAACACACGATTGTGTTTCTAGCCCTTTTTAACAGATTTCAGTAATTATCGGGTTCGAGTTCGTACTCGTGTCATATTGGATACCATTAAGCTCACTCATTTATAATTTATTATTTAAATGAAGAGGCGTCCCAATCCTTTCAAATAAAGAGATTATAAATCATCCTACTTAATAATTTCTAATATAATATGCGTACTCACACAACCTTCAAGGTGGTGGATGACATGACGCTGCATGTCCTCTAATGAGTATGGGACGAGTGCTTAAAACTCGTCTTCGGAGACGGGGAATAAAACAATCAAGCGAGATCGACATAGAGTTCAAGATAGTTAATGAGTACTCGGTTAAAGTAAATAAGGTGAAGGTCATTATGAATGAGTCAACATAGCAATTTCATATCAATCCTCCTATTACAAGTCTCGCCCATACAAGACTTGTAATACTTAGATTTATACATAATCCCATGTAAACAAAATTGTGACGGTTTTCGCGTAATATGATATTGTATGAAGTCCTAAAAAAATATTTTTAAAGAATGTTGTTTAACTTACAATGTTTGAGAACGAAGTGAGACCATTATGCAACTCACAATGTCCAAGAAGTAAAATGAGACCATTGTGCAACTCACAACGTCTAAAAAGTAAAATGAGACCATTGTGCAGCTCACAATGTCTTAAGAAATGTTCTAGTATTTATATAAATAACTCTTATATAAATAAACGTACGATATACGCAAAAGGGAAGTAAGCATATATATTATATATATGTATGTCATGTAAGCACGTAATGTAACAAGTAATGTAAGCAAGTAAGCAAGTAGTGTGTATGCACTTTGAAAATGTTTGATGTGATGCAATGTTTGTGAAAACGGTTATAGTCTAGGGTAAAATATGCAACCTAGTTCTCTATAACCAGTGCTCTGATACCAATCTGTAACACCCCCAAAAATGTGTCGCAGCGGAAATATGTCCGGGAGTGTTACTTCATAATACAACAGCACAAGATACAAGAGAAGGACCTCTAAATGTGTCGTTTAAAAAGTAATCTCGTTGATTTTCTTGAAATTGATATAAGACTTGTCCCATAATTGCATCACAATGAAAAGCTTAAAAATGATACAACGAGATTTGATCATTTGCATGTAAGTCGAAATCCATGAATAAAATCTTGTCAAATTTAGACTCCAATACGCATCAAGTAAGCCAAGCACCTAATTCACCTGATAAAAACATGCTTAAAAGGGTCAACATAAAGTTGGTGAGTTCATACGTTTTTGTAAATATAAATGTTGAACCAAAGTTCTGTAAAGCGTGTATGACCGTTTCAATCCTTGAATGTTCTCACAAAATGTACGTATGAAAATTGGACCGCAATTGTCCAAAGTATGTATTGCCACTTTATTCAAAGCAACGTAAATACTCCTATGTGTATAAAACAATTATTACAATTACTCTAAGTTCATGAAACCGATGCTCTATGTACCCATCGTAGGTGTCCCCTCCAAGAACACCCGAGCAGTAATGAAAACCATATGTACCCCTCGCAAGTGTCCCCTCCAAGAACACCCGGGCAATAATGAATGTGTACCCCTCGCATGTGTCCCCTCCAAGAACACCCGGGCAATAACGACTGTGTTCCCCTCACAGGTGTCCCTTCCAAGAACACCCGGGTATTTACTTGTAGTTATCAGTTCAATCCGCTTAAGCTAATTCCTAATCATTTTAAAAGTAAAGTATGTATTTGAGACCAAAAATAAAGTCAAATAATGTATCCCATAGCGAACTATGTAAATGAGTATGTAAACCAATTTGTAATCAACCATGTAAATGCATTTGCAAACAAGCATGTTCTTACCCAAAAACTATATGTAAAACAAGTAAACATGGGGCTATAAACTCACCTCGGTGTTGTAGAATGATTGGCAGGAATGCGCATATTAAGCGCCAGACAAAACGGAAACTGGAACGGCTCGACCAAGAAGTTACGGTTTATCTTAATGGTTATATCCTACTAGCCTAGGATAATGTATTTGGGTTTTCCGATGAATGAGTACATCAACGCGACACGTTGATAAAAGATTTAGATTTAAAGTTGTAATAGTTTGGTGGTTGGTTAAATAAAATAAATCAAAAGCAAATGCAAAGTATGTAATATACTCCGTATATATTACATGTGAAAAATGAACAATTATATAATTCATATGGTGAATTATATAATAAAGACAAACAACCAAAAGTATAAGACGCAGTATATTATACTTTACAAGTATTATATAAGAAAGGTGATAAAATAATTTGTTGGGAATTAAAGAGATAAAAGGAACCCTTACGGCATAGTTAGATATATGCTTTCATAGATCAATATTCAGAGAATAGAAGAAGAACACGATTAGT